>CP092090.1:17500-182500 GCA_029203775.1 Neoneuromus ignobilis | reverse complement strand
TCATCGTGCACGCTCAATTATGGCCCAGTCGTTCGAACTATGAACTTTTATTTTCTTCTCTTTTCGTTTAATTGTATTGTTTCGTTAGTTTTATTTTATTTAATTTTTTTTAAAAAAAATAAACATTTCGTAGATTCTCGAATTTATATTCTTCTTCAATATCAGCTTTTGTCGATAATACAATAACATTTTCTTTATATTATTCTATTTAATAATTTTATCTAACTTTCTTATTTTTTTAATCACTTTTCTCCTCGTATAATTCGATGCGTTTCTTTCTGATTTTATATTGAATGATCTTATGACTCTGTCCCATTTATCCGTTCATCTTTTCCTAAACGTTTTTATACATACAAGTTCCTAATTAATACTGTGTCATACGACAGACATATTTGTATTTTAAATCTTCACTCTTGTCATAACATCTTTAATTCTGATTTTTCTTTCGATCGACTTATTTCTCTCTCTGTCTCTATGTGTATGCCTAACACATATTTTCCTAAACTTTTTTGTATTGTCTGTAATGTTCTAACAATGAAAACTCGCATTTTATTGCTATCATTAAAAATAGGTTAACATATTGATCAAAAAAAATTTTTTTCTCAATTAAATAGAAATACTCAATTTCATAATAAAAGAATTTCTTTCGAAATAACATTATTTCACGTTTATTTTCATATAAATGTTCTTTTAGTTGTTTTATATACGTTTTATATTTTTTATTATTCTCTTAATTTGAATATTCATATATATATATATATATATACAGATATCTTATTTCTTGTACAAATTACCATTTGTACGCCCCCGCTATTGCAATTGCTCGAAATGTCAACGTGCCAATTAGTCGAATGGACCTAATTTAGTTCATGCGATATAAACGGAAATTACAAACGTTCAGTGCCCCTTCACATTGCACTTTATTAACATCGAGATCACACACATACAGTGACGTAAACGTATATTAAAATTAATAAAGAAAAGTATGTTTTAATCGAAGATACTTTACAATAAAAATAATATAAAGACGGATCGCCAATATAGATGTAACTATCAGTCGTCGTCGTATTTTGTTTGAATTATTTGATTTATACCATAATGGTTTTTGAAAATGCACCATTGATTTAAAAGTATTCGTCATTGTAAGCAATGCAAACCGTGTGGAAGAATATCTGTTTTTAAAGAATCGCACAAATAACGTATCGTATCTTACGATGCTGTAAAATATCTCTAGCTGCGGCGGTGTTTGTTTCTTTGTTGTTTGCTTTTAATTTTTCAATAATAATATTTACAGTGGCTGTTAGCGATTGCATTTATAATCATTTCTGTACACTGTCTATATTTATATAGTCTAAAAATATCATTATTTTTTACACCTTTTCCATGTTCTCTTGTTTGTAATTTATAACAACGGTTGGAAAAATTATTCGTACACAAGTTTCTCGAATGGGGTGAAATCGAATATATTGTTGCACATGTATGTTCTTCAGTGCGTGGGATGATAGTGATTGCAACAAATGGTTCGATCCCCACTCAATTTGAAACGGGATTTTATTTTCGCAAAGATTCGATCAAATATCTGCAATTATTTAACGCCGTCTGTTCGTGATGGTCGCGCGCGAGATCGAATTCGCTTGCGATAAATATACAAAATGTACATGGACACACACACACACACACACATGTATATACAATAACGTACATTCGTCGTCCATTTAAATATTACATAAAAGTCGAACGGGGGTTCTGTGGCCGTCGTTCGAGCGCAGAACCTGCGCGCGCATTTCTCATCCTTTCACACCCGTTTCTGTTTCGTTCCTGTTCAGCTGTTACCGAGTTCAGTTGCACGGTACAGAGAGTCGATAGCAGGTCTGTGTATCGAACGGGCCGTACGCTGACAGGCGTGTTGTTTTTAAAACGACTGAAGGTTTTTTATTTTAACACTTCGATCGCGGAATATATCCGTCGAATGAGACATAAAGAAGTGCAAATAAACGAACGATAATAACGTGATCGTACGATACGCGTATTCGTCGTTCGCTGAAACACGTCCAAGATTCGTACGATTCATAAACGTACAGTAAAATATCCACCGCAGCGATTCGAACATGTGATCGTGTACTTTATCGTACGAATTGTATGTGTGTGTGTTTTTTGTATCATCGACAGTGTGTGCATGTGTCTTTTTTAAAACTGACTTTACTCGTGTTAATAAACCGTAACAATAACAGATATCGATACAGAGTTTAATAGACAGACTTTGTCGTAACTTTTGTTCGAGCGTGAGGATCTCTGTCGTTCGTCAGAACGCATCGATCGTAAGTCGGAATTATTATTATTATTATTTTTTTGATCATTGTTTGGCGTGATTTTTGCGAAGAGTCTATGAAATGTCCATTCGGTCCACTTTAATTGAATTCGAAAAGATATGTCGACACATAGACATGTTCTTTTCGAATCCCGGTTATACATGCGTGTATTTTTTCGTCCTAAAAAAATATGTTGATACGATTTTTTTTGTCATCGGAACGATCAAACGACGTTGGTCGAGGTATATTTTAACTGAAATAAAACTATCGAATAACGACATTATTCTGACTGAAAAGTCATGTAATTAATAATATATATTATTATATATGTAAATATTTTTTTTTCATCAACCCGCCTAGTCAGCGTGTAACCAAGTACCAAGTGAATGGTACATTCAATGACGCTTTCGCCCACTAGTGGGCGGATATAAGTTTACATATATATATATATATATATATATATATATATATATATATATATATATATATATATATATATATATATATAAAGAGAGAGAGAGAAAGAGAGAATATGAATAATGATAAACTATTTCTGCCATGTATGCTTTTGCAAATAATATTACAGAAAAACAAATTAGCCATAAATAATATTTAAAAAACTCTACATTCACTCGCACATGTATTTACCTCATTTGAATGGGAAACCTAGTTTTTAGTCTTATTATATGCATTTACCTTTGTATCAACAATTTTTGATGTTTGAGCTGTTTTTCTTCCAATTCCATTTTGTCATGTTGATATTTTATTGAGACTAGCCATCGAAAACAAAATCTTTTAATCTATATTAGTATCCTCTCTCGAGCATATTCGTGTTTCCTTTTTTCATTTCTCGAGAAACATTAAAAAGAAATAAAAACGCGAATTAGTTCGAGTCGAGCATGTCGCATCGACCAGGTGGCTTCCCAATTACATATAGATATATTTTTGTCGTGTTGTTTATGCTTAGTTCAGTGCATCTCTGAGCTATTGTTGTACGATTCGGTCTGCTATTTGGTATATTCTTTCGATGTTTATTTTACTAATCAATGAATTTTAGATGTTGCATTTTTCGTATTATGATATTTTGGTGCGATCGTATCTGTACAACTTTTTCTTTGCATCGTAGTGCATTTGCCGATGAACTCTATGTTGATTTTCTAATTTTGTTAATTATAGTGAGTTTGAACACCTTGTTCTGAGTAATTTGCAGATTACTTATATTAGATTTGCGTGTCCAAATTTCGGCTAGATAAATTAACGCCGGCTTAATTATAATCTTATCAAATAAAAGTTTTTTTTTTTCATATTAGTTATCGATGGTCATTAAACTGTCGATAGATCTGTTTGCACAGTTAACTTTCTTTCTAATGTTGTTCTTATGTTCTGTGAAGATTAGTGTTAACTAATGAGTGAAATTCCAAGATATGTAACAACGTTTTTCCAAACGATACGAGAACCATTCGGTTTGTACGAAAGATTCGCAAGACCACTAAATCGTATTAGGGTCTATATTATTTTTTTCAGTATAAGAAATAATTCGATCTTAATTTTCTGGAACACCCCATTTCTGGATTTTCCACATGACCGTTATTTGCGAACGATATTTTTTACGTGCAGTAATCGAGCATTTTACGAACATCGTTCAAAATATATCCCTCTATAGAAAAATCGAAACATATCACACTGTCTATAAAACGATATAAATATTTCTCGTGCAATTTCAAATATTTAAAAATTCGATTGCAAACAGATTTAGTTATTTAAAATATGTTGAAAGTCCGTACGAAGATTTTATATATTCATCGGATGTTTGATCGACGACATCTTTCGGAAATTCAACTTCATCTTGTAATTTTTCGATCGGTTATCTATATTTGATATCGAAACGAAATCAATGTACTGGAAACTCGCATAATCGGATTTTCAACGATGTATATATTTTTTTCGTTTCATTCGTGCAATCAGGTAATGACGAAAATTCCAATCTAAAAAGTGACCATAAAGCGAACAATAATTTCAACAGAAGAGAACGTTATTTGCTTTCTCAAATACATATACTTTTATTAATGAATGATTATGTGAACGTGTTCAGATGTATATATATATATATATATATATATATATATATATATATATATATATATATATATATATAATTAGACAATGCAATTTATAAGCTATTCAGTGGCATAGCCAGAATTTTTTGAAAATGTATGTGCTGTCTTAACAAAATTAAAAATCTTAAATTTTTTTTTATTTACAACAAAAATTAAAAATACATTTATATATATTATGTGTAAATCATATATAAAAGTATTAAGAAAAGAATAATACATACAGTTCATCATAGAATTGAACGCACAGTATTAACAATAAAGATATTTAATACAATATCGGCATTAAGAAGAACACATAAATATGATTCGGTATTTTTCTCCGAAAAGATATTAACTGTACATTTAATTTCAAGATGTTGTGAATTATAGTTACTACAGTACAACTTATACATTTGTTTATTCATCTTATGAAATGATGATAATTTGGTTTTGTGTACATACGAATAATAAAATACATCGTATTAATTTTTTTTTCAATATTTAATGTGAAGAAACTATAAAAAATGCGAAATGTAAAGTTTAATTTTGTAAATATAATTGTAGCAAACTAATAAGCAGCGAGGATCATTTGATGTCGCTACTGAAATCACAATCAACATCGATTAGATTTTTTTCCATACCACCCCCATATCGACATTCATTTTTAGCTCGTGTACTTTCAAATTTTCATTCAATTGAAACGAGGATTATTATGTACATATTCAAATACCCTCCTTCGTCTGGCTATCCCACTGGAGTTCTTAAATCCTTTACTGTCATAAAACATGACAATTGAACAAATATCAATTTATACGAAAAATGCTACCATCGAAATTCGTATAGTCTTCGTATATTCGTCCCGTTCGTCAGAACAATTCTAATCTTTTATATTTTATCATTTCTGTTAATCCTATATTATTTACTGATTTTTCTGCTATCAATTTTTAAGTACATTGCGACATACTTGTGCATGTCGTTGTGTATGTGTGTGTTTTGATATTATTTTTTAACCTTTCTAGAGCTACTGTAATTATTTTAATCGTTGATTTCGAATTTATCTCGGCTCGTGAACGATTGTTTCAATGCCGCGTGTTTTATTATCGCTCGGAACACTCGTGTTGCGCCAATGACACATTTTCACTAATTCAATCCAGTTCGATGTTGGAAATGTTTGTTTCGTTTGAGCTGACGCGTCTGCGTCTCAATTCGTTTTTTCTTCTTCTTCAATGTGAACTATTGTTCGATTTGTATAACGTATATAAAATTGATTGATAACATTCATCCATACACACACATACATACATACACACACACACATATATATATATAAAACAGCTGTTAGTATGGTCTTCGGTTTAAAGCACACAGATGCATGTGACTTGTATACACACACACACACGCATCGAATAACCGTTGAGGTCTCACCGTCTACCCAAAGGCTTGAAAACCTGAACACCTTGACAAGGTCACGGTCTCGTTCTACCTGATCCATGTTATTATTGTTATTACTATTATTATTATTATTGCCGTTACTGTTTGTCGCCGATTAAGGAAGAAACGAGACGCGAAGGTCCACTTGCTGTGATTCATCTAGTGATAAAAACGAACTATTATGGATAATGAAATTCGATCCGTTCGGCTGTCAAATTAATGATATATATATATATATATATATATATATATATATATATATATATATATATATATATATATATATATCAGGGGCGGCCAAATTTTCAGACATCGGGGGCGATTTTTTTTGGTGAAAATGTACCTGAGGGCGACTACGTTTTTTTAGAATGTACTTATTAGTGATTTTTTTTAAAAAAAACACGAACTGACGAAGACATTTTACTATGACTACTATTAAATTACCTATAAATAATTATTTTTTAGAACTGGTCCTGAATTTAAAAAAAAATTCAAGAAAATATAGAGAAAAAAATATTTTTTTAGAATTGTATTAAAATAATTTATATGACATATAATTTTATATAATTTTGATGACACTTGACATTGCATAGTTTCGGCAAGTTTGTCAAAATTTGACTCGTTTGAACTTAAACTAATTCTTCTCAACGACGTACTGATTCGTTTATGTAATCGATCTGTTCAAGTCCAGAACTCCTTTTACCCCACGTCGTTTATTTGCTTTCTTTTATAGTCGAGAATGACCGATGATCATAATTTACCATCAATATATATGTCGATTTTTTTATATCTTGTAACTGATCGTTTTTCGTTATACTTGTCGTCGGACTATTATTCTTAGGACTGCTCGAGACTAGCGATACTCGTCTTATGTGCTTTTTAAGAATTCTCTTCTTCTGTTGATACGTGACCGCGAATTGTTTTCTTTAAAGGAAATCGAATGAAATTCTTTATCGTAGAATTCATTCAATCTCCCCCTTCAGCCGGTTCCGTATGAGCGATCGCATGGTTCTGACATATTCGATGATGTCTTTCTGTTGTTCCTTCCTTTTTCGTCTTCTGATTATTTCGATTTATGGTCTTGCGTTCGTATTTAATTTTATTTTTCACTGTCGATCAGTTCCAGAGATCTTTATCGTTTCTAAAATTTGAATGTGGAAAATTCGGCGAGACTTGCCGCATAGAACTTTTCACTCGCGACTATTTTTTTTTTTGTCAAAATCGGTACGGTCTACCTTTCTGTATGGTTTTTTAGTCTTGTTCTCTTTTCTTATGTAGTACTTCTAACGTGCATTTCGTAATTTTAAACGTTATTATTTCTTTATGTACTTATCGTGTACGGAAGATGTAGTATTTTATATAAATATTTCCTGAAAGTTCAATATATGTTTTGTCAGCTGCATTTAATATCGCTGACGTTTGACTGAGTCAACGGTTGGTATTTTTAATATTCGTTGCATCATGTATATGTATGTGTATATATATATATATATAAATTTTTCAAGTTGGGGATTGATCATAGCACTAACACCCTTATTTTTTTTTAAAAAAAAAAACATTGCCGTTACAAAAATAAACGCTACTAGGGCTAATATGATCAAAAAAGAGACCAAGGTCTTACAAAAGTTCCAACTCCAAGGATAATGATGACGTTGATACATGTAAAATGCTACCAAAATATAATATCGACTCGTTGTTCTTTGTCTATTTTCAGTATTATTTTTTTTTAAAATCTATTATTATGAACGCTATATTGAATTTTTCGCGTTCGTGTCCATTGTGTTCGTTTCGTGACAGACAGTTATCGTTATGTTCGCGGAACGAGGAAACATGATTCGAATAAATCACGTCGACGCACCTCAAACTTACCCCTAGACAGAATAACATATCATATAGTTAATTATTTTAATTGACTGGCTTTAAATCTAGCCGTTGTTTTTTTTATCATTTATATTTTGTATAAAACGAGCAGATGCACGTCATAGAACCACGTACTGTGACTGTAATGAATAATTCAAGGTATGTGCGTGCGTGTGTCGTAGGGTGGTTGTTCTGTAAAACAAAACGGCTGGTAATAATTCATAACTAATTTAGATTAATCAAACGTTCGATGTAGTAATATGTATCGTATGTCGGTAGAGGAATGTATATATTTTTTGGTAATTTTATTCAGACGTCATTTGCGAAATTAACGGTATTTAGCAATCGACAATGAAATATTCCTTTTCGCAGAAAAACGTGTTAAGAAAATCGATTGATGTTTCGTTCGTACGACTCAATGATATAAAAGAATCAGACACGGACGCACATCTTGATATTTTGAGAATCGTTAACGGATTTCCAAACATCACCGACGATTGTACGCGCTGCTGCTGTCGTCGTCGTCACAACCGGATTTGATTCCGTCTACATTAAACAGATGTAGGTTCGTTTTCACGCACACACGTGGTCGTATCTGTTTATATATATTATGTATGTGTGTGTGTTTGCGTTTGGAACGGGCGTGTACGACGCTCGCGGGGTTGAGCGCGGGCGGACGGACGGTCGATCTGTTGGCCCGGCTTGAACGGCAGGCCGTAGTAGTCGGTCGGTTCCCTAGTTTATTGATCCGACTGCTGTCGCACATGGACTCGTGCAGATAGTACGCAGACGAAGACGGAGATACGTGTTTCCGTCTCGTAAACATACGGACGTGTTCTCGTGACGTGCATACGAAAATGGGCTTTCACGAGCGACGAGCCGTCGTACGCGTACGATTCGAACCCGTACTAGTTCTGCTCGAAAATTCCAAAAGCCACATATACACATACAGATAGAGAGATAGAGGATCGTTGTTGTTTTTTTCCATACTCGTGGAAAACATTTTGACGGTTTCTCAGTTCATCTTCAACAGATCTCACAAATAGTTTAAAGTTGAAATGTCCTTGACCGAAGGGGAGAAGGAAGAGGAGTACGATAGTTTAGTTTTTTTTCCTCCCAAAATAGATAAATTCGATACACCGTCTATGTTGTAAAAACCAATAAATAACATCACTCGACTTAAAAGTGACAAAATACTTAAATGTAGACAAATAAATATGTATGTGCAGATACAAAGAGTCGACTACCAATGGAAGATGCGTGGAATAAAGATAAGAACATATATAAGCAAGTTCTGATCAAATGCATTTACATCGTTATGTGTCCTTCACTGTACCACCTGTCTCGATCAATAAATATTTCTAAAATCTAAATGTAGTCCTGTGACGATAATAGCGTTGCCATCGAAATACTCATCATGAACGAATAAAATGTATAGTAAATAATTATTGAATATTTTTACCATGTTCTAAAGAGAATTGGAGTCAATTTGGTACATAGTTTCAACATTATGGACTTTTGACACTTTACTGAACAAAAGCCTATTCTTAGGTTTTTATTGATAAAGTTTTATTAACCGGCAGTTTAATGGACTTTTTTTCTGCCAGTAGTTTTCGACCCGAAGTCTCTCTTAATCGTTTTTCTGCTGTTAGATACTCTGATAAAATTTCATACAATTAAATTATAAACAGACAGTAAATTAATTTTTATCAATTTTTGCTATATATTTAATATAAGGTATATGACCGTACATGTGTTGTT
Organism: Neoneuromus ignobilis; assembly: GCA_029203775.1. NCBI lineage: Eukaryota > Metazoa > Arthropoda > Insecta > Megaloptera > Corydalidae > Neoneuromus > Neoneuromus ignobilis. The sequence goes on along the minus strand of CP092090.1, from coordinate 173,043 downwards.
GGATTTATTAAATGCTAAAATATTAACTTTTTGCGGTCGTATATCCTATTCTGTCATTCCGAACGTGTGTTATTTAGAATCAACACGTTACATGGGTGCAATGGATTTTTTACAAGACTTTTTAATCTTTGTTCTAAATGTAAAATAGATAATTATTTCATTTCGATAGATGAACTATTTAACAAATAATAGAATGGCCAATCGAAATTTATTTGGATTTTTGGAAATTTTATTTGATGTAGACATTCTGATAGTTAAGTAGATCCGATAAAAATGCAAGTAACGTTTATAATTAGAATTCTCAAGTCATAGTGAAATAGAAATTAGTAATGAAAACGAAGTTATTTTTAAAAATGATGATATTTACTGTTTGACTCGATATCATTAATAAAGTCGAGTAATAATAAATAGTTATATATCTTGTATAAAGAGTTTAATCAAAGAGAAAGCAAAACTTCCGTGTCACATCATTTTATGTTTGTTCGACGATTACTAGAACGATTAGTCGGTGATTTTCGCAACAGAGCATCTTCATACACAGAACAACTATCATCGGTTAGATAAAGAAGAAAAGTATAGAGTGGCAAGCTTCGTCATTTGGAAGAAATAGAGAGCAGAGATTGTTCCGATCGGAAAACTGGTTATTATTGTAATATATGAAACCAGGACTTTACATTGGAGAATACTTCGAGAGATGTCACACATAAGATGTAATTTTCAATCTTAAGAAAAATGTTATTGCCGTTGAATATATAAAGGGTTGAAAGAAGATCAAATCGTATTTATTTTACACGACTTTTTATGATGTAAATAATTAGTTTGTGTTCGACCGAACATATTTCCCCGACTAATAGAAAGCAAATGCGACCGCAAAGGGTTAACTGTATGTTTTATCATTTAATTCCATTCAAACATTTTTTTACTTATGAAATACAATTATAAGTCCGTTTATCTGTGAGTCACTATGAATTCAAGGCCAAACGTAACCGAGACTATCTGAAAAAAAAACTACAGTGCAGCCAGTTACATTTGATTCGATGATGAGGCTGTTTGAAAAAATTAACGGTTTTTTTAAACAAAAAAAAAATCATTTTGCTAATAACCGTCATGTTGTTTCGATTTTCCGTTACCGTTTATAGACATAAATGATTACAACAAACGACGAGCGATAAGAACAGTAAAATTAATAATAACTATGACGCCGTGCATCGAAATTCTGTAAAGCGAACGTTTGTCATGCATGTTCGTCTCTTGTACACAAACAAAAGTCCATTAAACCACATGTGTTCAACTAAATACATCGTGCACACACACACACGAGTATGTGTGTCGATATATGTATGTGTGTGTGCATTTATATCCGTCTTGCATGTACGTACGTCGTCGTCTAAATATGTTTATATAAATAAAAAGCGCACAGGAGTGACTCAACGGCAATGATTTTTCGCGCGTGATCGCAATACTAAAATCGTTTATGTGGCGCGTTGAATGCACCGAGCCGTGTCCTCTTCTTCTGTCGGCCGATCGCCTCTCGCGTCCATCGCTCCCGTGTCGAACCCCGATGTGGCGATGCCACAGAGAGCGCGTGTTTATCGCGCCGGATTCGCCGTTCTCCGATCGAACGTTTGTTGCGACTGAGCGCACTGACCGTGGCTGGACGTGCCTTTTTACAACAGAAAACACACACACACACACGTTTCTAAACATACACTACTACATGTTAATTGGTTCGAGGGTCCGATTAGCTTTTTTAAAAGTAGTCTTTCTGTGACAGAGGACCGATGTTCAACAATTAACCCTTGTCGGACGTTAGCATTTTGCACTTCACTTTCCGCTAGGTCGGAGATTTATTTGAGTGCTTATTGTAAGAGAAGAGTAACTAAGGTTACTCGATATAACAAGATAGTTTCGTGCATAATAATATTTATGATCCTGAACATTCGACGTTCCACATTTGTAAAAGGAATACTTGAAGTTAAATCGTCTTCATCATCACTGACGATTTCAGTCCATCTTCATCACAATCAGGAACAATTTCTCTTTCCACTTCACTTTCCTCTTCACTTAAATATTGAATAGGGATTAATTTTTTTCCTTGGCTGAAATATAACACTTCTATCACTGTGTCCTTCATCGCAAGAATATTCAAAATTTTCACATATTTCACTACAACTATCGCCGTTACTTTCCATATCGCTATAGTTTTCTTTATTCATTTTTGGAGGAATAAAATATTATAAGTAAAATAATCACTGAAATATGACAGAACGTGTTGTCTGCTATCGAGTAACAATTAAGTCGTAAAAACATACAGTGTGTACATTCAGCAATGAGGACGTCGTTACTTGTCGTGTACTCAGTCTTGTCACCTCGCACGTGACATACGACCGATAGAGCAAAGTTGTAATGTCACGTCAGAGGTGACATTCGACCGATAAGAGTTAATTCTGTTTGAAGAATTTATTTACAATACTTTCGTTGTACACTCGATCGTCGGTAATTTGATTTCTATCACTAATTCGAGCGCAATACGTATCTGTATGTTCTATATCTAAGAGTTATGTCGTTTTTAACTGACTAGATTTATTTATTTTTTTACAAAAATGGCTTGCGTATTGGATTTGTATTAATTTGTAAACAAACCAAACTGACATATGCGGCAAAAAATCTTTTTTCCGAGCATAGTTAGCTGTAGAAAAGTTATATTTTTTAACGGCTTTCAGTAGAACGTATCTATCGTATGAAAAGACAATTGTGTGTATATATAACATCATCGATTTTTACGCGAATTTCAATGCGAATTTCTTGGAAATTCGTACAGGTTTTTTTTTAAATAATCCATAACTATGAACTACAATCCTATTGTTATATATGTATAATAAAAATATCTCGCTTGTATATAATTTTGATATCAGAGAACGGAAACTTGATTCAATTTCGAACCGTGTATTTCGTGACGAAAATCGAGTAAAAATAAAAATAGTCTCCGCATTCAAATCACGAACGAGCCCTTTGGGATTTACGTGAACGGTCATTTTTTTCCACGACATTCAGTCGATAATTGCTCTGATTCGAAAAACTTGGATCTGTTATCTAATGACACGCAACGATTCTCGTTAATTGTTTATAGTTTGTCGATTAATTTTCTCGATATTTTATATCGATAATTCGTCGAATGGCGCTGCGCCCGTTTTAGACAGAAATTCGTCGCTCGTAATTTATTTACTCTCCGATTTGTGTCGTCACTGAAATTGCAATTGTTTGTTGTCTTACGTGTGAACCTGGTGTTGTGCTGTTTTCATTTTTATTTCTCTATAATATGTTTTAATTAGACTCTCGTCCATCTCTCCTGATATTCATTCTGAATATCGACGAGTGTCCATCGTTAGATAATGAAAGAAGACTTTTCAAAATCATTACGATCGTTGCTCAAACGCGAATACAAACGAAAGAGTAGAGTGTACAACTGCTGAACGAACTCTTAATTTCTTTGTACTGTTTAAAAAAAAATCACATTTAATGAAATGAGGTTATACGTTTAACTATCTATCTATGTGTGTGTGTGTGTATTCGTATATACGGACATGTTTTACACGTTTTGTTCGGATAAAAATAATTGAATTAGAACGGGGAAGGTCACGATGCGGCATTGAAGCCTTATACGGATTCGAATTTAGATAAATCGGCGACGACCCTCAAACGAACAAGAAATCGCCGTCATCGGGCGGCGAGACAGCCGAATTGATTTATCATTTTCGTTTATACACATACACATTCACGAATCAGTTGTTTATGAATATGATGTGTAGAAATCATCAGGTAAATAGAAAATTGCGTTTTGTCTGGACTAGTTGTAGAAAAATATAACGAGTATGTAGAAATTATTGTCTACGGAAATAGTGGAGATATTTTAAAAATTAATAATCGATAACAATGTAGATATTAATATTGAAACGATCGTGAGAACTTCTCGGAAAGGCGATCTGAAAGTTATAGTCACGGTGAAAAACTATGATTAAGTTGCGCATCGAGTTCAGAATCATCCGGTTGATTTCTAAAAACGGCTATTTCGTCTGACAAACAATGCCAATCATTTAAGATCAGATGGTCGTATATGAGAAAGAATTGACCAGAACTACGAAAACAAGAACGAAATATTCGTCGATGATCACTGATGATATGTTAGAAAAGTATGAGAAAATGGTGGAATAATGCAAAATTTCGATCGCTTAACCATATCGTAGTTTGTTGTCGAGTATTTAACAATTTGTCTGCTACCTCAATGGATATTATTTTCATATACGACATCGATTCAAATCGTGCGTTTAAAATTACCGAAAAGAAATATTGTGACAATAATATCAAAGTTCTTAATACGGCTTACGAATTTGCCCTAATTCGATCCTTTGAAAACATTTTTCCAGTGGGAACGTTTAAAAAATAATCATCAATAAAACGCCACCGATCAACATCGATGGATTTCGAAAAACTGTTCGGAAAATATGAGAAGCAGTAATTGTCTACTGAAATTAATGAACAGCATAATTAAGTGTATCGCTACAATTTTAAAAGTAAAAAGAGGTCGTAGAAAATACTAGCAGCAGTAAAAAATGATATTTTTGTACACTGGACAAAAGCGTTCATAGAATTTTTACCTTCGACTCGATTATTTTAAGTATTTTATACATTCTTCGACGACTGAACATATGTTAATACGAGTACTATACAGGCCGGGTAGTTGTACGAATGACTTTCACCTGTTGGCTAAATCTATAGAAACAGCTAACATCTAACAGCGGTGAGTTGTTAGCGTTATGAAATATTTGCTCGTTTTATAACAATCGAAGAAATATAACAGGTTTTCGTCCCTTTGTACATCTCTGATCTGAAGAATAGAGATTATCTGTATCGCCACCGGTACAATTAGAGTGACGCCAATGTGGCGTCATCGGCCATTAAAGTGTTAAAGACGATTATAATGAATTTAAAATAACAAGTGCAACTCGTTTTATTTACGCTACTCCTATTCTAACTGAAAATATTCATGTATTCCTATATTAGCGTGAACAGTTTTGTCTCGGTCGTTGTATATTTAAAGAAATCGAAGTTACTTTTTTTTTCTCTTAAACGTGTTCTCTTTCTAGTGTCTGCTTGTTTTTCCTCTATATATAAAATTTTGTAAATAATTCATAATTGAATGAAAATTTATTATATTTTATCTTTATACTAATTATTCATATCGATTTTTTTATATCTGTCTTGAATGTAAGATTTATTTTTCCTATCGTTTTTTTTTTTATAATCTATTCGATTAAAAAAATCTCTTATACAGTACAAGGATAAACGGTTCATTATGAAGCTATGTAAATAAATTGGTCAATATCTTTTTTATTTGCATTTTCGAAACCAGATCAAAACAAGTTGTTTGTTTATGGAATATTAAACGATTATAGATAGTTCCGTGTTGTATAAATACACGTATATATATATATGTGTGTGTGTGTATGTACATCTGGTCGTGTTTAGTTTCGAAAAGTATTCTATTTTAAATGAACAATAAGTAGATGAACGTTTGCAGATAGCAAAAGTGTATCACGTAGACAACAATAATCGCCGCGTGCGAAACGATCGCTCGGAAAGATGAAAAGTGAAAGCTCGGCAACAATAAATAATAAACACACACACACACACACATACACACATGTACATATTATGCACGGATGAAATTGCAATCGTCTTATTCGTTAATTGCCAATTAACATTTCTCGAATATTTTTTCCCCTATTAATTTAATTTTATACTGAAGCAATAATACGTTTTTACATTCACACAAGTGCATATGTGTGTGTGTGTGTGTAGATTGATTTCGGTCATCGCGAACGTCGACCGTTTCGCAAATATCTTATTAAATAATTCATAAGCGTGTGTGTGTACATTTCGAACTGGAAGAACCTGAACGCGCTACAAACTAGTCTGGATAACGAAGACGAACGCGCGCGTGTCGCAATCAACGATCAATTCCACATACGACACGGCACGTTTTCCACGTTCATTCTAAAAGGCAAAGGTACACGGGAAGATCGTATGGAAACGCGACGAAGAAAAAGATGCTCGAAAGTAAAAAAGAAAAAAACCATCCGATCCGCGGCCGTGCCGTTTACTCGTCACAGTGTCATTGTTTTACGATTGCGTGAATCCGAGTCGTCGGAAACGCGTCTGCAGCGAAATCGAAAGTGCTCGTCGGCGACGATAGGTCTGACGGAATTCACGACCGCACTGCCGAGTAATTAGCATCGATCGTATATTTAATCGGCACGCGTCAGAACGGTACACTGGCAGAAGAGAGCGTACGTTACACGAGATTAATGTTCCGAGTCCCGATATAAAAAAAAACACAGCGTTTAGACGTTAATTGAAACGAACGCGAGATCGAAAATACCAAGTAAACGGAAAAGTTCGTGCTGTTTTCGCCACGCAAAATAAAAATTAGTGAACACGTTTTATTCGTTAAAATAACATAAGACCTTCACGATCTATCGCTGTTTTTCAAACGTATTCGAGTTTATTTATTCTACTTTTATCAAAGTTTTTTTTTTTTTTGTGGCAGTAAAGAATCTACGTTCTGTTTTGGAACTGTCCATTTTGGATATAATAAAACAACGTCAAAAAAAGATTATAGTCTCTTAAACAAGTACGTAGAGAATATAAAGGAATGTGACAGAATTTCTTCATCCTAAAGCACAACATTTTTTCTCAGATGATTTTTGCAGTAGGGGGTCTCTCGAGCTGTTTTGTAAGAATGTCAATTTGTCTTTTACCTATTTCTTGTTCAATTTATATGTTCATTTGAAGTAGAATACCAAGCATCTAGATGCACATACGTATATACAAATACGGAACTATCTATAATCGTTTAATATTCCAAGAACAGACGACACGTTTTTACTTCTTAACACAGACCGTTTTATCTAGTAACGCATGCTGCACTGTAATTGTTTAACATCCACTGAGAAACTCGAGTGTACAACACCAATTATGATTCATCATCTTACAGATAGCACATTCTGTTCGTGGGATAAAGTTTCGTTTTTGCAGTATAAGGCATTCGATCGTTAATTGTTAATTAAAAGAAATTTAATTAAAAGGATTTTTTGCAACATCCACTTTTTAATACAGACAACCAATAGGTATGAAAAGAGTTGATTTTTATTATATAGGGGGTCATCCGAATGTGACGCCTAAATTTGTGTTTTATTGAAATGAAACAAAAAAAAAAAAAAAAACATACACATGTTTCTTTTCAATAAAACACAAATCTAGACGTCATATTCGGACGACCCCATACGAAAGTAGCAAAGAATAAATAGTTAACCTTTGAATTTTATTGCTAGTTGTTAATTCGTGTAGAAAACCCATTTGCTACGTTTCTATTTTAGTGTAAACGAACTGTTGTTTCGTTGTTCGTGTTGAACATGTGTAAAAGTTCTGGACATATTTCACTCGATTCGATTTTAATGGCCGACGGATGGTCTTCCCGACCGTGCTGCACATCATCCACTGATTTCATTCTCAGAAGCAATTTTTTTTTTTTTGATTATTTTCGTGCATTATGTTCGCTTAAGTTTCATTTTTTGAACGTTTGATTTCCAAATCGAGTTGAAATTCATATATAAATAATTGGAATTAACAGCGATTTCCAAAGAGTCGTATCGAGAATAAATAAAACGAGTATTTATCAACAAGTCGGCATACGTAATAGATTGGAGCAAGTATGTTTGTAGAAAAAATGAATTGTAGAAGAATCCTGTAACAAAAATCGTCTGAATTTTTTTTCATTGTCGATCGTATAATACAGTGATCGGCAAACTCATTAGTCAAAAGAGCCAAATGTCAGCAGTACAACATTTTTTTTCTTTTTTTTTTGAGAGCCAAATTTTCAAGATATCTGTTTTAGAAGTCGATTAAAACCAGGAACTAGTATTATGTGATAGATATGATTAGACACGCTCCATGTACTGGATTGCTTTTTTCTCCACTATGATGTCAAATTTGTAAAATAATAATGTTTGAAAAGATGATTCCTATGGAAATCCTTGCGTCGTTTCTTCTCTGCAGAGTGACATTACAAAGTGACAGAGGGGTACTTTCTTTATTTAAAATTTCTATGGGATATTTGAAGAAAGAACTTATAATACAGGAACTGTAAGTTTTATGAAACGGGCCGCTGGTTTTTTAAATGTTGCGTTATTATTATTGACAATCAAAAAGTGTACCCAATGTATGAACTTTGAGTAATCGGTTTTTTGACTTTAAACACTGAATAAAGAAAAACTAGATACCTATCATAATTAACGATAATCTTGTTAATTGATAAAAAGTATTTTTTTTGTTATTACAATATCACATGGCACACGTTTAATGCACATAGTCATTATTTGTAGAAGAGCCGCATTCAAGTGGCCAAAGAGTCGCGTCTTGCCGATTCCTGGAATAATATATAGGGTCATTCGAATGTGACGCCTAGATTGGTGTTTTATTAAATGTAGAACGGTGTATAGAGAAACATGTGTATAGTTTCTTTTGCTTCTTTTTAATAAATCACAAATCCGGGCGTCATATTCGAATGACCCTATAGATTCGTTATTTGCTATCGCAAAAATTGACACGTTCAGGCGCGCATATCACGCGGCGTCGCGACGCTAAATCTACATCATTCGTCGATGTGCGTGCATTTGTTACCACCGCGATTCTTGAACTCTGACATTTTTGGTAATAGTAGTACTGGCAGGACGCTGGACATTTTTAGAACAGAGTCTGAATAGCGGCACGTCGATCCGTATTCATTCGCGTGTGTCTCTGTTTTTCTCGGCGCACGTTACAAATTCGCTCGCTCGCAAGCAAGCAAGCACATACGTTTGTATAAATATACTCGTGCGTGTATTTTTTCCGTGCGCTGTTGCGACCGTGATTAATAAATCCGTCCGTTTGTCTGGCCGTTCGTTTGCCCCGTCGTCGAAACAGCGCGAGATGAGACCACCGGAGCCTCGCTCGACAGTGAATATAAATAAGCCTTAATGTATCAATCAGCGTTCTCCATTTAGCCGTATGAATAAATAATGTCGCCGAGCGGTGGAACCGCCGCCGCGCTCTTATCATAATTTATTATTACTGTCTGTTTACAAGCACCTACATGTGTTTGCTAGATATTAGTACATACATGTATGCAATATATATACATATATATATATACATATATATATATATATATATATATATATATATATATATATATATATATATATATGTGTGTGTATGTATGTGTGTGTGTGTGTATAACACATTCTTGTTAATACAATTTTATAGACGATTATCCATTATTATTAGATACTCGACGCGACATTCAGCCGTGCCACTTATTCTAATAATACACAGGTGTGTTGTAGTGCTATGTCAGACTATACGATTTTATATATATATATATATATATATATATATATATATATATAAAATTAGGTGTATAAACTTTTATTTTGGATCAAGGACCTTCGTGCAGATTTTCAGCTATTAATGTACTGCTTTGTGAAAAAAAAAACTCATTCTCGAGTACAAAAATGTATATTTCTACAGCAGGAGATAATATTTCTAACAAAGTTTGCGCCGGTTTTTTTTCTATTTTTATTCGTACACGTTTCATTTAATAATGTATATATATTTATATATATCGATAGTATATTTTAATTTTGTTGAATATCAATATATCACAATGTTTTCCATTGATGTACAACATATATTGACGGTCTTCAATTTTATATATTATTGATGAACAACGTGTTGCCCATATTAATATTTATTTATAGGAAGATCGTCGGCAAGTTTTTAAATACTAGAGAAAATATTTCGCTCTCATTCGGAAAAATATGACCGTTGTTGATTTTTTCAACACTGATTCGACCGGTCGAATAATGCTAACATAAATCTGTCCTTTGTGTATGTGTGCAAAGATATAAAAACTCGTATTTATAATTTTTTCTATCGGTTTTTTCCATCCTATATATAATTTTCAGCCATTATAATCTTTTATTCGATTCGTAATAGTTTTTCCAAAAATAATATTTAATCTATACATTACATGAACATTATTTTCTTTTCAATTAATAAACGATAAATACTTTTATTCTCCCAGCTATCGTTACGTACCGATTCACAAGCAGTAATCGTGAAACCTCTTTTCGAACAGTTCGTAAGTTAATTATTTATGATTATGACTTCATTCATAAAAGACGATCGAAAAAAACAATTCATAATAAAGAAGATTAGTCGGGTTTTTTGAAAATTTTCCGGGATCGAATATAAGCAAATGACAGAAATAGAAGAAAAAATTAAAAAATACATTACTCGAGGACAATAGTTTTAGGTATGAAAAATAAAGAATTGAAAACACTTTTTTTGTATGAATTAAAAGGTTTCACCATTTCACTTAATGACTAAGTATATTGTGGAATTATTGTATGTGTGTATATATACATATGTGTTTACATATGTATGTACAATATATTTATTGGATTTGATTTTCGCATACGTGATCGTGTTAGTGTATTTGAGTGATTCGAAATAGTTTTGTAATCGCTAACGGTGCTTTGATTAACATAGTGAATGCATTTTACACACGTTCATGTATTATTTTCATTCGTTTCACGGAATGCATATACATCTACATAGATGAACACACACACACACACACACACATACGATTCTTGCAACGGTTCGTTCACCTCAAACGCACAATAGACGAATGCATTCAAATAAACGATTATTCAGTATTTTCGATCAAAAATCAAATATTTATACATTCACAAACTGTACACCTATGCATATATATATACATTATCTTTTTGAGTTTCGTTCATTACATCTCACAAGATACATTTATTGTTTAACTCTGTATGCAATAATAATTGTATTTTATGACAAACAATTCGCGATATTTGGACTTTTGAATCGATAATTTAAAATTTTAACTAGAATGCAGCATCAAAGATTCAAGTTGACTGAGTGTTATTAAAGTTTTTATGGTTTATCTGTTTTGAAAGTCGTGTATTTTTTTAAGTCGATTGTCAAACAGAGAACTATTGAATGCAGATTCGAGTAGTCGTACTTCGTACATACACGTACGTGTGTAATATATTCTCGTGGAATACGTAAGCGGTCGAGTTGTTTGAAAAACAGTTCGTCTCGTTATGTAAAACGACGTGTTCAAATGTACGGTTACGTGTGTGTTGTCTTCGTTAACGCGGAAGAATGAACTTTTTTTAGTGCACGGTTCTAATAATAGACGTAGAAGATGTAACGAGGTACTTACGACGACGACAACAATAAAAATAATAATATTAATAAAAATAATTACCGCTGTGTCCGCCCGTCGGTCGACCCGCATACGCTCGGTGTGAATTTAAAGACCGAAGCGCGCGACACGACGTTCCCACGCAAACATGTGTGTATGTGTGTTTGTATGTTTATACGTGCGACTTATTCTAATAGATGCTTTTGGCGATCGTGTGTCGAAACCGCGAGCAACAGTCGTCGCACGATCTCTCGTCGAAAATCGCAACAATGCGCGGAAGTCGTCGGTATTATCTTGATTTATCTCCGAAACGGTTTTCGTCTTTTGCGATCGTCGTCGAACATCGCGACTAGCGAAGACCGTTTCGCTGTTCGATGCGATTCGCAATGTATTTTTATACACGTATGTGTGAGATGATTCGGTATGCTTTTCGATGACAGAAAAATTGCATTTTTGCATAGTTATTTTCAAGAACCGTCACGTTTTAAGAACGTGGTTTCGTCGTATGCATTTCCGATGTACAAACACCCTTCTGTTTATTTATTTTTTAAGTACTCTAGTTTCAACATTTTTTAAAAATTATTTCAAGTAAACTTTTCATCAGGATATGAAGTTATTTTTGCATAGGTTTTATTTGTATTTTTTAAAAATCCACTTAACATTATGCATATATATATATATATATATATATATATATATATATATATATATATTATAGTAAATTTATTTAATTCCTCATGAAACTAGAATATATCTCTATTCAATTTCAATGAACCTCGCATTCGCCCAACATCGTTCGACCGTTCCTATAGCAACATATTTTCTTCACATTGACACATAATATTTTGGATTGTATCGTTCATCGGGATAAATGAACGTTTTTTTTTCCGTTGTCTGTATTATAAATCGAAACTCCATTAACCATATATATACATTTTCATTTTATATTGTGTTCATTCGTGGAGACGTGGGTGTGAATAACGGCTGTTTCAATTAGGGTAGTCGTACGTGGGCTTTATTGTACAAATACTGTATATATAGAGGGCGATATCGATGTGCAGCGATAATACGAGTCCGTAAAAGAGATACGAGGACGAAATACACAATACGGATTCATCGTATCGATCGGTTCGATTCGAAATATCGAAACGTCCGAGTATTTTTCAATACGACGTTCTTTCTGTATTTCTCGATCCCGTTACTAAGACGTGAACGCAAATCATCGATTGTTCCTGTATAATTGTAAAATCGCACGTATGTCCGATTCTTCTGAAATTCCACAATCGTACGAAGACATATCGCTGCTCGTGTCCACGTTTCCTGTGCACGTGTTTTCTTGTAATGTCACGATGACGGAATTCGATTTTCGTTTTGTAAAAAAGAACTGCATATTCGAAATATTTTCCCGTTTGGAAAAAATAGCATCGGGGCCGAATAAAACGTATCGAAATAAATTCCACACGAACTGCGACAGGTCGAACGCATATATATATATATATATGTATACACATATGTGTGTGTGTGTGTTCGTTGTATGCGTCGTCGTGAAATATGAAGAAATCTATTTCGATGCCGCAGTAAATAATGCTAGCCCCCTATGCTCTGCGTTCCAGAGATGCCATCCGTTCTGGACGCAAGTGTGACCAGATTACGTTGTCGCTGGTTTTAGAAACGCAAAAAGACCACGACGAAGAGAACATGCGAGTTCTCGGTTTTCCGTGCGAACAGGCGAACGAATCGTTTCGTAGAGGGGTTTTTTTCTTCTTTTCTATATAGAAAAGCGTTTAAGAATAGCATTGAATTTTTTATGCATTCGATTATATATATATATAAATAATGTATGTGAAAATCTATAATACTTTTATCTGTATGATTTGTCTTTGTATTGTATATTTTACATTTTTTACATAATCACTCGCTGATATTTAATTAACAAAACTAAAAAAAAATGAAATTTTTCATCGACTTTATTATTTTTGTTATTATTATTATTGTTATTGTCTATGATGTATAAATTGGAATATTCATATAAAATGACAAATTTAGATATTGAAACATATTTAATCGATTGTGTCGTCGAGTAAAAATATTATATCTCAAGAAAACGTTCTTATTTATATGATAACATAATTAAGTAGACGCTTTCAAACAGGATAGATAAGAGCGAAGCACCATTAACATTTTATCAATGAAATGATAAAGTCAAACGTGTGTGTGTGTGTTTCTTTCGCAATATATAAAGATACCGAGGTACAGTACAACAGTCAAGTATCTTGCCGGTTTAAATAGATTGAAAATTAGTACTTTTTCGAAAATCTGCGAAATATTGTATAAAATGATACGTTCAATGTTATAATTCGATAACAGATTAATAATAATTTACATTTTTCCTAGTGTATGCTAATTTAGTTTAAGACTATTATAAAAGAACATGAATTGTCATATTGTTTACATTTTAAAATTGGTCATATGCTCATGTTCAGTTTATTCCATGTATGATCATTTCAATTGACGTTCATTTTTCATTCGTTTAGCAATAAGAGAATTGTCCTGTGAACAAAGGACGTATATTTCTACCTGCTCTAGCAACGGACATAACTGTATATAGGTTTAACAAATTTAAATATTTCATGTAGTAGTCGGTTAAATGTCGATTATTTCCGTGATGTGTTTTTTTTTGTGTATATATATATATATATATATATATATATATATATATGAGTATGTATGTTTCTTTGACGATCTAAGAACATTTTTAACATGTTTTTGTAGTCAGCAGGAATACATTCTATACATTTTATGTAGGAATAAACATTTTGCACGCTCCATGATGACAATTTCTGAATTTTTTGATTTCGTTGTCATAATCGTTTGATACTTATAAGATGAACGGTATTTGTTTTTCGATCAGATCTGAATAGTTTTGATTTAAAGCATATGCAGATTCGAGAATGATTGACGTCGCATATGACGAAGCAACAGACGACAAACGACATCGATCTATTCGTAATGTGCAGAGATCTCTGATGATGATCGTTTATTATCTTGATATCGTCACAAATTCAATTGATGAAATTTCATCTTTACGGCGATTCGCTCGCGATCGTCGACTATAAAATCTCGTGACAGTTCTGAATAAATCGCTAAACTCGAACATAATGCAAAAAAAAAATAACGATGACAGGCAGATGCGTCGCCCGTGACAGTTATACGACGAGAAAAATAACGACGCAGATTTACCGTAACGAGATACGAGCGACGCCACCGTCGTCGGTTTTTCTCTCTAAAACTTCGACCGCGCCGTTCGTACGTGCGTGCCGTGCCGAACACCGTATCGTACATTATGTGTCGTCGGTACATCGACAGTCGCCTGCTGCGACCTCTCTCCCGTTTGCAAGACGATGTCAAGGTGGTCGACTGCGACGCTCGCTTCTTATTACATATTTATTAAACGTACGCGTCTCCCCGTACGGCGTTCCTCTCTACGCTCGATGTTCACGAGAATATGGCGACGTCGCCATCCCGTGTCGTTCTAAAACCGACGAAAGACTGGTTAGAAAACGATACGTGGTTCTCGTGTATTGTGTTACGTTGACTTTCGTTCGCAATCGGAGCGATTCTTTTCCATTGTGCTCGAACATGATATTCGTTTTGTTATTTCGTTTAATTACTATTTTTATTTTTATTTATCTATTTTTTTTTTTTAAAAAAAAACGGCGACGTAAACGGATCCGTCGACAGATTTGTACTTTCAGTTTTATTTAAAACAAACACCTTTTCGATCTGGACTGTGAAAACAATCGGCACGATTGTAAAATATTTCTAAACCGATATTTCTTCAAATCAATTTCTTAGAAACGTAACTGTATCGACGTCTCGAAATGTCTAGACATACGAAGCAGGTACTATTTTCGCCGAATCATATATACATATATTTATGTAAGACGATTCAATTGCACAGAGAGATGCCGATCTTTTTCCAGTACACCATCAGACATTGCTTACGAATTTGTCTGTCTGTTTAGCTACCTCCCCGAATGCACGTTTTAAATACGAATGTTTATAAGATTGCTCACAGCACGCGGTCTCTGAACTTTAAAATCGTCTAACGCGTTCTTATGCATCTGTATTACGAAATTATGATAAGATAAAAATGTGTGCGAGTAGTTCGTATAAAATACAAATTGAAATTTAGAACGATGCGACTCATTCGAGATTCAAGAAAATGTTATTGTTCTGAATTAAAAACACATGTTTATACACGATTGTAGGTGTTAGTTAGAGGCCGACTATCTTCCGATAATGTGCCGTTGTTTTGTGATTATACTTAAGTTATGTGTTAGTAATGTTTTGAGACCATTGCAGGAAAAGTTTCAAAAAGCCCGCTTTTACATGATACTTTTTGTTTTGCTTATTCTAATCTAGCTTAATTACCTCAACTAGAGTTTACCTAACTTAACTATGCTTATTGTACGAGTCGCTTTGTTTACAGCGACTACGAACGCTTCTGAGTTTTGGTCGCTCGAGGGTTTGGTACAGCACTTGTGGCTGAATGGTTTGGGTCAGTATCCTGGCACTTGATCACTCGCTGAACTGCACTGTGTTGTCGCGTTAGTGGCGTGAGAGTTGTATTAGGTGGGTGGTCTGCCAGGTGATCTTTATGTATGCCATGGGCTGTATTGTCGTGGAGGAGTTTGTGGATGGTCGAGGTGAGTTTTTGGGGGCGGGGGACGGTGTGTGGGTTAAAGAGGTTGGCCCGGGGGGGGGAGGTGATTTTTCGGGCTTGTCTGGTGATAGTTGGGGTGGATGACGATTATCACACATTCATTAGAAGGTGATTCGACGATTTCTTAAAATATCCGAACGTTTATCTTTTTGAATGATGTTTTCTAATTTCATGTCGTCAGACTGTTATGTTGTTTCCGTACGATTTGTGATTCGTGTCGTTCGTCCAATGCTCTAAGGGTTTATCAGTAAGGTTCGGTGTTTCGTTCGTTCGCCATTTGTTTAGAAACCGATATTGGACTTTCTAAACGAGTATATTTATTTATAATTTTATTATTTACGTTGTTCGTACATCATCGTCTGATATCTCCGATCGATTGCTCTCGAATAACGTTGACATTAATCACATCGTCTGTCTAGCAATTTTTTACTTGTTTATTAACATCGACATGTATATGTATAAACGCTGTCCGTATACAGATGAACGATCGACACAAACCGAAAGATCTGTCCTCTTCTCGTTAATCGCAATGAATGCACGTCATCGTTACTAATGAAGGAATGCTAATTCGTCAGCGGAATGTACGTTTTGTTCTTCTGTCAATTTTTTAAAAAAATAATCACGCGGAACAACCGATTTATTTACATACGAATTAGAGTAATTATCGCGTTGCTCGATTATCCGACGTGACGTTTCGTCGAGGCCGTTACCATTATCTTGTACGATTGATGTTATGCAAAAACTAGCACGTTTATGATTTTTACTCGTTTACGATTTATAATTGCGATCGACGATAACATCTGCAGTTTTTTATTTAATAATCGATCAAAATCACTGCAAAAATCCCATATCTGTTCTAATGTAGTCACTGTTTTAAAAACGTAACAGTTGTTAGCTACGTACGAATTCGAAATTCTTTTTCGTTGGTTTATTGTTTACGTAGTTAAAATTTAAATATCGTATTTTTATCATTTAATCGATTGATAAATTAAAACATATAATTCGTTTTAGTAGCACTAATACATTTTATTTGTTTATATATATTATATTTTATGTACAAATTTATATGAAAACATATATAGTTGACAAAATAAAAAAAAAATAGGACGCATGTGTACAAGCGTGACGCTAGAGCATTGTGTAGTCTTTGGAATGAGTGTCGTCCTGAGTGTAAAGAGGTAGTTAGCGCGTGACCCAGTTATTTAACCCGCATCCCTTGACCCAATGTGTCTGAATAGACTCGGTTATTTGTTCGTTGCTGCAAATTCTGTTCTGTTTTCGGTGCGGATTTTTTTTTGTGGACGTACCGCATAGGACAGTGGTGGGAGAATGAAGATAAGTTTTTTTTTTTCGAACGATAACATATACATATACATATATATATATATAATTTATCACTTTGAAACGTAATTAATTTGAAAGCTTTTACATTGAATGGACGTATTGAAAATGTTTAAAAAGATGGTTTCGAATCGATGTTATTTTGTATAATCGATCACGTTTGAAAAATAAATCGAATGTAAAAGTATTTTTTTCACCGTATCAAATTGAATTTTCAATTTATAAGAGACTATTTTTAAATAAAATCAACGGTTAGTTTTACAAGAATGAATCACTCGACTCGACACCATAAATTCTGTGTTTTTTTTTTCACGTTGGAGTGAACGATTCACGTGTGCGAAAGTGAATTGACCACAATACGAATAGTGATAACGATTCGTTCATTTAATAAGATCTCTGTTAATACTATTAGTTGCTGTTTTTAGTCAATAAGTATTTTACATTCGGTGGATAGAAATCGTTCGAGTGTTTGCTGCTCCACGGTAATAGCATTTGATATTTGCCAATGACCATTCCTAGTTTTAGTCGTTACAAAAAAAAAATCCTAATCAAATCAAATACATTAGTGTAGTACAACGTCGGTTGTTTTCTATTGTAGCTGAAGATTATAAAATGGCAACAATTTCATATGTCCTTATTCTAATGTTAGACGGTTTGATTTTCTTACGAGACCGACGTCCGATTGGCCCGCTATCATCGCTTCTATGATCTTTCATTTGATTCGGACACGTGCTTAATTATCTCTGGTTAGTTAGTTGCTCGCTCTAACATCGTGATGTTCGTTCTCGATAAATATCGGTTCCATCTCCTCCTATCACCCCACAGTCTCACAGTGTCGTGAATATTGCATCCGTTTCGAATGTTATCGTTACAGATGCGATCGTATCCGCTTTTTCCTTAGTTTAAATCTTAAAATTTTCATTTTCGATGTACTACGAGAAATTCGTCCGTCTTCGACGTAATCGTATCGATTCTGTGAAGAAAGTCCCTGTTTTATCATAAGCAGACTATTAATGTAGTCCGTTTGTAAACCGTTCTCTCTTATCCAGCGAAGGTAAACGATGAACTGCACTACCACGTGTCAATTATTAATTACAATTATACGACATTTAATCTTGTCTATTGTGAAAGATTTGAATTTTGTCATATCTCTGCGGTTATTCAATATTCTTCTCATAGTCATTGTAAATAATGGAAACGGTTGTCACGAACCGCCACGCTATCGTAAAAGTACAATATACTCGTATGCATGCGATATAATCTCGAAATTTCCACGAAAGAGATTTTGCACACTAGTCAGCATGCATACAGTATTCACGGCCCGTTATCGCTCGTCTCACACCCTCTTATCGCCGAACTCCCCCGCCTAAAAAATTAATTTTCGGATAAAAGAGCGTGTAAGACGTATGCACGTTGACCAGTGTGCATTGGCCTAAAGAATGCATCGATCGATGATTATCGTTGTTGATTAGTGTTTTCGATCGAATAAAGCGATTGCATTCCGATCCATATGCAGATAACCGAATGACGCATATGCCTATCGGTCGTTTATTTATTTATTTATTTTTTTGTATACACAAGCTGTATTTGTTAAATAACAACACACTGTTATCTCACCGACATCATTCTCCGTAATATGACGATGATGACATCACATCCGGTCCGTTCGTTCGCTCGTCTCTATCCACCCTTGTCGTCCTTCTCGTATGTGGCATGCTTTATGTTGTTTATGTGCACGTTCGTCGACGTCGATTCGAAAATAAATGTTTCATCTGCTCGTTGTAACAAATTACGGCAATAACAATAATAATATCGACAATAGCTGCGTTAATAAGGAGGCGAAGACGCGATAACAATGTGTTTCAACGTCTGTTTTTATTCTTCGTCGTCGTCGTCGTCGTCTCATCTATAACACAGACAGTGGTGGTGGTGGTGCGTTGATGAATTTACAAGTTGACAATTCAGCCGTTGGCCGTAATTAACTGGCATTTACGTGGTAATTTGCAGATTATGAACACACATACACATACATCCGCGAACATCGATTATCCTGATTACGATAACGATTAGTAGCGCTATATGCATCGTTTAAATTAATAAGAAACAGTGTAGTCAGACGACGTTGATCGAGTTCTTTCGTTGACTCGCGCTCGAGATCTAACTAGGTTATCTCGTCGTAAACGACAATGGAAGAGCAGGAGAAGGTTTTAATTCAGATTGCACACTTATCGCGTTCCGTAATGAAGAAGAGGATAATCTGTTCGTTTCTGATAGAATTGAAAACGTTCATTCAATTGTAAAATCAAACCGTCGTTGTCACTTTTCATCTCGCCTGTTATTATTATTATTATTCCTCGTGTAACGCAAAAGAGACAAAATCATTGTTTTGTTTATTTTTAAATCGAAACTCGACATCTGAATGCGTACGGAAGAAATACAAAGTGCATTCTTGCAGTTATAATACTCGTTAATTTTATGTTACTCGTACGATGCCGTGATCGATTATCGTTGATCGATATGTTTCGTTCTTGCAGAATTCATGATTTAACGCAAACATCGCTCCGACGCGACATGGAGCAACAGCCAGCCACATTGTCGTCTCCGGAACGAGTCGTTTGTCTATCGACCGTTCGTACGGTGACGTTGGACAACACGACGTCGTCGTCGTTGCCGACAGAAGAACGAGCTGTCGTGTCGACGACGCCGGAAGAGAGACCGTGCCGGACTCGTTTGAGTTTCAGTCGGTCCGACGACGACGATGACGACGACGACAAATCCGTGGACGGTTTCAACGTGACGAACGTGACCGTCATCGAGAACGTCGTCGCCGCCGCGAACGCCGATTCGGTCGACAAAGCCGATTTGAAATTGAATCTCGTCGGCGTGACGCACGAGCCGAGCAAATCGAGCAGCAACGGCACCAACAACGACGGCAGCGACAGCGGCGTCGAGCTGTGCGGACCGAATTTCCAGCGGACGTTCAGCGACAACAGCGGATGCTGCTCGGTCGAGGACTACACCGTCACGTCGGGAATGTCCTGCGACTCGAGCATCGTCAGCAGCTGTTCGAACTACGACGACGCGTTCGAGCTGCTCGCCGGGAAAAATTCCACGTTGATCGAGGATCTGTCTTGGATCGGTGACGGCACGAGCGAAGGCGGCAGCGAGAGTTCGTCGCTAGTCGGCGGAGGGCTTGCGAAATCGTCCACCGCGCGTCGAATACCGCTCGGTTCGGTCAAAAAGAAGGTCGCCGTCGCCGAACCGCTCGGCGGTCAGAGACAGGCGAGATCGAAAGTTTGCGGGAACATTAGTCCGACGCCGACGAGATCACGTTCGAGGACGACGGCACATCGAACGACGCCGCGCGTTCCGCCTACGTCCACGCCTGCGATCGTACCCTCGTCCGTGACGAAGAATCGTGCAATAAAAATCTCGACGAATATCGTTCCGAAAACACCGACGGCGAGTAAACTGCCGCCAGGAAACGGCGGTCACAGTAAAACTAGAAACGGAACAGCGGACCCGTCGACCGTTCAATCAGGAAAGAAAGAAGTGTCCGTGTCGAGAGGAAGAGGAGGTCATCCGAGAGGGAGTTCGGTCGCGGGACGAACGACAGGTATGTATTTTTGCACGAATATTGTGTGGATCGGCCGATGTCGCATACGAACACGTACATACGGCCGAGTTGACACATGACACATAGTGACTCGAAAACATGTCACTACATGACCTAAGAGCATGCGCCAGCTTGTTAAAATACACACGTATACTATAACTGCCCATGAGCAGTAAAAAACGGTACGCCACTATATGTCGTTCGTGTCTACTTTGCCTATGGCCGGTAATACACATGACATATAGTGGCGTGCAGTTTTTACTTACTGCTCATGCGCAGTTATAGCATACGTGTGTATTTTAACAAACTGGTGGCTTACTGCGCGTGCTCCCTTGTGATCTAACACAGTCTGACGTCTTCGATAGTTTGCAACATGTATATTTGCAGCCGGGCGCGAAAAATACACCGTCGGCCGATTCACTGGCCTGCCGTTTTTTTTTTTGATGTGTCGATGACGTCAGATGTGTCAGATCACAAGGGAGCATGCGCAGTAAGCCACCAGTTTGTTAAAAAAAAACGCACGTATGCTATAACTGCGCATGAGCAGTAAGTAAAAACTGCACGCCACTATATGTCATGTGTACGACCGGCCTATCTCTCGAGAATTGTACTCCGTCGCTCTCGGCCGACAGATAAAACAAACATTCATTTGCACGTCTCTCGTTTAGATAAAACTTATTATTAATTTATGAAATGTTCGTTTGTAGTTCGCTTTGCAAACAGATAACGACGAACGTATATCGTTGCAGGAAGACCGGATCCTCTCACGCCGACCGACGATCGTCGATGGCCCTCTGTCGGTTGCAAACCCACACCGCCGATGGCGAGATCCATGCGCGGAACGAGCGTCGCGTCCGACATCGTGCCGACGTCGATGCCGAAGGCCCGTTTCAATCAGATCGAGAGCAAAGCTAGCGCGCTCGAAAAGTACGCGACGTTGCCGAGACGCAAACGCGAAAACACGCCGCCCGATACCAAAGACGACGTGAAAATCTCGAACACGCTCACGCGGTTCGTTTCGAGAAGTCGAGATCCCAGTTTGAATCGCGTCGCAACGGCGATCAAACGACAGCCGACGAAAGACAAAGATCCCGGCGCGACGACGCCGTCCGCGAAGACCATGCCGCCGTACCCGAAGAAGAAAGTCAACGGCGCCGCGACGACGAGAGTGAAAATATATCACGAGACGAGCGTTCAGACTGCGATATCAATGTGCGATGCTGACGAAAGTGCATCTAGTATTCTATCGAAAACGGTCAATCCGGAAGACGTTGAGATGACCGATTCGTACGTTCAGGTGAATCGAATACGTTTATTTTTTTAGAATATTATCGTGGTCGTTGTTCGTTCAATTTGCCGATGCATCGAGGAGATATTTTACACGAGGACGTTTTTTGTAAGAACGGGTGTGTGTGGGGGGGGGGAGTAACGATTCTAAACGAATTGATCGTGTAGAACAGTGGTTCCCAACGGGGTCGGTACCGCCCACCGGTGGGCATTGAAGAGATCTAAGGGAGCTTTTTTGGTCCATGGCAAATTTAGGGGGCGTTGAGGACCAACCGCCGACCTCCTGGGCTAGAACAGATTTTTTTGGGTACTAGAACAGGGGTTCGTTGGCCCTCCAGATTGGACACTACTAGAACCTTTCTTAAACCCACAAACAGCAAAATTATCACTGCATGAGGAGTTGATAGAGTTGTCAACAGGTGAAGAGTAAAAATTGAAATTAAAAAATGGATATCAAGAATTTCGGCATCAAAGGCAAATTCCAGTATTATATCCGGCTGTATAGGCAGCATCAAAGAAGTTTTTCATTGCATTCCCATCGTCATATTTAGCCGAAAAAGGATTTAGCGTAGTCAGCAATTTACTAACAAAGAAAAGAAACAGATTGTCAATAGTGGAACGCGGCGATTTAAGATTGCTGATGACAAATATGGCACCAAATATCGAAAAATTAGTGTCATCACACGAAGCTCAGCCCTCTCACTAATAATATTATATGGATTTCTTTAATAATATATATTTGTTTATCAAATTTTAAACAAGAGACCAATGTTGTCGATATCTATTAATAAAGTAATTTTAAGAATCTGTCCTTGTTTTTTAATATATAAGGTTGTAAGTTTTGTGTGTTTGTAAAATGGCGTTCGTATAGGATCATAGATCGATGTTAATATTTTGTTATAAATTTTGTTCAGGTCGATCGAAGACACGAAGTCGTCGAAACGCTGGAAAGTAGGTTGAAAGAGTTGGTCGAGGAGAATAAAAAGTTGCGCGAACAGCACGAAGCGACATCGAACAAACTAGAACGAGTCGAGAAGTGTCTCGCAGAGGAACGTGACGAGAAGCGAACGGTGCGAGACGAACTCGATCGCAACGCGAAGCGCGTGATCGCGATCCTCGACAGCGATCCTACGTGCGAGGGCATCGATCGTACAGGTAAACGACACTGCTCGACTGCTCGTTTACATTGTTATACGTTCGAATGTGTGCGGATTGATCGTCGTTCGTTCGTTTCAGAGGACGGAACCGATAGTTTACTTGCGCTGGAATCTCAGTTCCAGAAAGCCGGACAGATAATCGTGAAACAGGAAGACGAGATTTCGCATCTGCACAATCTGTGCCGTCTCTTGCAAAGGGTAATCGTACGATGATAATATGATTCGTTTCGTTCGTTTCGAATGTGTTTTTCGTTTCGTTAGGATCTGGAGAAAAGCAAAGCGACCGAACGGTCGTTGATCGAACAACAACACGACATGGAATCGGAGAGTTCCGAACTGCAGGAGTTCATTCAGGCGGAGAAACTGGCACTCGCCGAGGTGCTCCACGACACGGAAAAAGACGTACAGATGTACAGACAACGGTTGAGACAGAAGGAGATCGACCTGCAGAGACAGCAGGACGAGTGCAAGCATCTCGTTCGCGTCAGCGAACAACGAAGGTCCGTATCCGACGTTCGTTCGACGACGACGACGACGACATTCGTTGTTAATCGTTTATTATTGCAGACAGGAGAATCTGGCGTTGCAGGCCCGACTCGGCGGCGTCGAAGCGCGTACCAGAGAACTGTTACTTCAGCAAGGCGCTTCGATCAGCGGCGCTTCGGTCGCGCTCTCGGGTCTTAGTTCTCGGCTCGAGAACCTCGTCGATACGCTCGTCACGACGTACAATATCTCCGAACAAGACTTAGAGGTAGTACGTCCAAGCGCAAAATCGAGAGATTCGAACGGGAACGATCGAGTTAGTAGCAAATGTCTAGTAACGATAATGATTTTGGTCGATGGTGATGATGATGATGATGACATGAGGAACGCGCAGTAGATTTTTGTTTGCCAGCCGCATTACGTACGAACCGACTCCGGTTCTCGATCATCGCAGTCGATAGAATCCCCGTGTAAATCTCTTCGTTCCCGTTAGATCCTTCGTAGCGATGATGTTCTCCTTGTTGTTCCTTTTAACTCGACGTTTTGCATCGTTTTTCATCAATTCATAGATTCCCGTTCGTCTCTCTTGCCGTTCATATCGTTCATCTCATTGTTGTTTATTTTGCAAACGTGCGTGTGTATTTTTTAATCTCGCACACAAACGAACGAATATATTATTTGTTTATTCGTTTGTGCACCTGTGTGTACGCACGGCGTGAGTAAATTGTTGTTTTTGCTGCCGCCGCTGCTACTGCTGTTGTTATTATTATTATTATTGTTGTTGTTGTTGTTGTTGTTGTTGGTAATGGTAATCTTATCTCGTTTGGTATATTCGATCCGATCGTTTTGAATCATCTCGCTCGATGCGTAATAATCTGTTCGTTTATTTTTTTTCTCCTTTAAAGTTAATACCGTAATGTTTATGATTTAACGATCCCTAGTAGAGACGTTAGTTGTTGATTTTTGTTAAAACGCATCATCTCTTATCGGCTGTTATGATTTCGTTCTTCGTGCACGTGAAGAAGCGATCGAGCTTTTCTTTCGTGCATGTCCGACGCTCCGATATTGTTGCCTGTATGTGGCCGATTCGAAAGAGTTTATGCGTTTTCGTACGTTCATCTTCTGCTTGGCTGTCGAATGAAACGTGTCTTCGTAAAACCGCCGAACGTTTCGAACCGGAGATCATGTCGTTTTTATTTCTATGCACTAGGATGTGATCTATCATAACGAGGCGTACAGCAACAGCGAAAGCAGCGAAGCGAGTCCGGACAGATCGTCGTCGAGCCGCAAATCTCCAGTATCCGAAGGCCGGACTTTGTCTCCGAGCCGCGGCGCGTCCTTCATCACGGCCGTCATCAGTGCGATCCGCAACGCCGCCTCGCAGAATCCATTCGCCGGCGGCGTGTCCGGAGGCGACGGCGACGTGGCGACCAGACCGTCGACGAGCGACGATCGGCTCGCGTCCGAATGTAAAACGACGAGATCGTATCGAATTCGTAACCGGCGAATAAACACCGCCGTTTTATTCGCAGACGATACGTCCGATTCGGCCGAGCTGCTCGACTCGGAGACCGAGCCGATCCTGATGATGGAGAACGTGCTCGAGGACGTGACTCTGCCCGACACGCACACGCACAACATGGTCTCGTCGACGCAGAGTCTGCTGATGTCGAGTCGGTTGGGACATAGCGAATCGCTGCAGAACCTGTCGCAGGCGATCATTTCGCGACAAGAACAGGAGAGGCTGCAACGTTCGGCGACCGAGATGGCGTCGGCGTCGTTGTCGTCGGAATGTTGCGCGACGACGACGCTCGTCGATCAAGTGATCGACGTCGACAACCTCGTCACCAAATTATTGAAAATACTACGTATTATACAGATGGAGAACGACACGTACGTCGAGGAAATACAGGAAGAACGGTAAGTTCGGTAATAATAGTAATAGCGATACTTTTCCGTGGATTCGTACGACGATTCCATTTATTGTATTTTATCTTGTATATAAAAAGTTAGTGTTAAAAAAAAATACTAACATATTTTTTTAAAAAAAAATTAAATCACAAAACTAACGCATGCAGATATTCAATTCATCTAGAACAGACATCACAAATCGTTAAAAAATTTCGAATACCGTCACGAGTAATAAATAAGTCAATTCAGGTCATCAAAAAAGGTCACAAATCTGTGAAAAAGAACGTGTTGCAAAAAAGCAATAAATAACCGAAAGCACGTCATGCTTGCAGATCAGATGACGAAATGAAATGAAAGATTCAACTCCTCCCGGTTGTAGATGGATTGAATAAGAACACAAATCAGTATATGTATATATAGAAACTTAGTCTGGATTTTAACAGAAAGACTCTGACGATGATGGCATTGCCAACGAAATGCATCGGATTATATAATTATAAATAATAAGTGAACGATAATTGATTATCGAACACTTTGAATTATTGTGGTGTCGGGGTAAAAATTCATTTGTGTAAAGTGAATCGGTCACAGTTCCAAAACAACCAATAATTATCTTGTATATATTTTTTGTACTTTTGTGATTTCTTAAACGTTTATTCGATAAAAAAATAAACGATTCGTTTTTGAAATTATCCAACAGATCGACACTGTCCGAACAAGTTCAAAAACAGAGAGAGGCGTGCGAGAGTGCGGCGAAACAACTCCGAGAATGGGAATTGATGGGCACGCGGCTCAAGACCGAACTAGACGACGTGAAGAAAATGATGAACGCGATGACAACGGAACTCGACGAGACGAAAGCCGATCTCACGTTTCACAGAAAAGAGGTCGAGGTCGGTATTTACGACCGTCGTCCTGCGATGCGATGGTTTTCGTTTTCGATTCGTTCGGACGACCTGTTTTGTTGTTATTATTATTATTATTTTTTTCTTTTAGCGGTTGAACGAGGACGTGTGTAAATTGTCGACGTTGTGCAGTCAGACCGAATTGCAGTTACGTAAACGCGAGGAGGAAGCGAACGAAACGTTGAAACAGTGGCAGGAGACGGGGAAGCTGCCCTCGGCCGACGTGCTCGCTCGACTCGTGACGGCCAGACACGAGGTTCGATTCTTTTTTTTCACGTTCACGAACGACGTCGCGTCTTCTCTCGATTAACCGATGTACGTTTGTCCGCAGATACCCGCACTGAAAGAGAAACTAGCCGAAAAAGAGAAGCAGCTCGCCGAAATCACCGATAAGTTTTCGACGAGTCAACAGAAGATGAGCGAGAGCTGGAGCCGAGCGTCGAGCGAGACGAGACGTCAGTACGAGGCGATCGACAGCGCTCTCGAGGTAGGCGGCGTAGTGCGTCGGATCGATCGCGCGTCCGTCCGCGACGCGAATCGTTTCGATTCGTTTTTCTGTTCCTGTAGACGTTCCTGAGCATTCAGAGCGTCGTCGAAAAGTGTCCGCCGCTCGCCAAATTGCAACGTGATCTCGAAGAGACGAGTTTCAAGTACGCGTCGTCGTTCACTATGCCGCTCGTCGTCGTCGCGCCCGACTGCAACGCGAACGCCAACCATCATCTGGAGACGTCGTCGCCGACGGCAATAAACGGCACCGCTTGATCGTCGCCGACGTCCGACTTGACGACGTGAACGTCGCTCCTATCGCGTCCCGTTCCACTTCGTAGATCGGCGATCGGCAGCAAAATCACTCTGTCTTCGCTACGTCGACGATCGTTACGACGCCGACGTCGTTTCTCGCCGCCTACGTCGGTCTCCGATCGCCGATCGCGATTCTTCTTCGATATTTCGAATCGTGCCGTTAACGTTTCTCCATCGTTCGTTTTGAAAATGTTATACAATGTTAAAACGATGATGACGATTTATCTTCTCTGCACGAGCGTGTTTCCATTATGTCCGTATTGTTCGGCGTTCAATTTGTTATTATTCTCTAATGATACGCGAATAGTCCTTATCTGATGATATGTTATAGGATATGAAATTAAATAAATACAGACTAGGCTGACGATTGCCATAAACAAAGTATCGATACTATGAACGTTTTTTTTTCTTTTTAGATATGCGCGCGTGTTTGAATGGAAAGAAAACAGGCCGAGAACATAATGTAAATAGATTATTATTTTATTTTACTTTTTTTTTTTGATAGAGATTTTTTAATTGTTCAACGAATTCTCTGTTTTATCAAATACCTATGTATAAAAAGTTTATAAAAAGTACACGGTTTTAATAATTGTTAGATTAAATAAAAACGGATATTTTTCGAGTGCAACTGTATAGTTTTTTCTGTTTTATTTCTTACGAATCTTTTTCTTTTTTTTTTAAAAAAAAAAAAACAAGATCTTTTTACGGTTGATGATATTAAAAATATATGTATTTCGACGAAAAACGATTATGTGGTAAGTTAGCAAAGAGCATACGTAGAGAAAAATGCTACTAGGAGATGGTAATAGGTAAGATAAAACAAAAATTCAAAAAATTTATTGGTATCAAAAAGTTATTTCGAATTACATATTTTTTATGAACACATATCAGGTATGTATAAAAATATATGATAATCTTAATTATTACAACCGATATTTAATTGCGTGTCATATGTATATTTCACTGTACAGATCTGAAACGACTTTTTTTCTTAAATGCTACGTATATGCGAAAGTGTCCTTTTTTAACACAGACATTTGTCTTAAAAATCAACTTTATTAAGTATAGAAAAAATACGTAACGGAATTCGGAAAGTTAATTACAAGTCGTCGAGTTTACTGTGGCGATACCCGAATGGGTACTCTTTAAAATATGCCTTTTTTTTTTGATGTTGAAATCTACGCATTTCGATCGTTCTTAACTGCAGTTTTCAACAATTAAAGTGTACAAAGTTCGATTCTTCGTTCGCTACAATGGACTTGTAGTAACAAACGCATATTTACGCGCGTCGGCCATCAGTCGCTGCTAGACGAGTCGCTCGACGTTTGTTTGCGTTCTTTTTTCTTTTTCTTTTTGGTTTTCTTTTCGACCCTTCTCTTTTCCTGTTTTCGTTTTTTACCGTCACGTTTCGTTCTGTCGTCTCGATTTTTTCTCTTCGTGCGTTCGTCATCTTTATCTCTCGTTGTTCGGTGCTCTTTCTTCGTTTTCTTGCATTTACGTTTACGACGCTCTTCGTCCGACGACGACGAAGACGATGTAATCGATGAACTTGAACTGCCCGATCCGGAGTCCCGCTCGGGCGATGTCGACAGTTTTCTCTTTTTCATTTTTCGTTTTTTCTTCTCTTTTTTCAGTTTACCGAGTAATTCTTTCTCGCGTAAATCTGTTAACGGCGTCGTATACTCGTTATCGGAACCAGAACTCGTACTGCTCACATCGAGTACGATCTCTTTATTCGGATCTACTTTTATGAAATTTCTACACTGATACGTTAGGTGACCGGCATAACCGCACTTTTTGCATGCAGCCCTTATTGCCTCTTTACCCTGCGACGGTATTAGACGCGAAAGAAAATCCGAATCCATTGTTTATCGAAATAAAATCAGCTCGAAGATTAGATCGTGTTATGTTAAACAGATAAAAACTATCACTAAATATTTCCATCTAACCTCAAACTTACAACCAGTACGTGTTTATGTATATATCTATATGATATATTTTCTCGTACTTGTCAATAACGATCGATTTTAATATAATTAATGTATTAAATCGAGTTTCAAACGAATAATTTCTAAAGTACGATGTAAATAAACGCGAAATTAATCCCAAGATCTTTCAAGCTGATTTAGATGAGAGTTTCTCAAAATGTTAAGTGCATTAGCACGTTGTATTTATTAATTATTGCAAGAAAATAATTAATTACTTAAATCATAAAATGAAACTCATCTATTCGGGTAATAATTATACAACGATTACGATTTTATCATCGGACATTATTTATCAAATTATAAATAATATATACATTTTGATATGCTAAAGAACTGATGAAAGTCTTTCGCATATCAAACATACATCCATGTACGTACACATTTGTAAATTGTAAAATTATCTTCAGCGCGTACACAATGGAAGTTTATGTACAGTTTTAAATTACTATAACATTTCTAAGTAAATGTTTTTTCTCTTAATATCCTACTTTTATTGTGTAGACTGATTTATAACATTTATATTTTTGTGTGTACATGAATGTACAAACATGCTCTTTGTATTTATACGTATAGAGCAATATATAAATAAAATATCTGCAATAGATATATGCTTTTTACATTCATATATTTACTAGTAATGTACAAATTTAATTTTTTCAAATAAATAAATAAAAAAATGAACAAATAACATTTATAAAATATATCAATTAATCATTTTATATGATACAATTGTTATAAAAAGAACTACTGCTTTCTGTAAAAATAATTGTTACGATGTTGACATAACCTTATTTTCTACTTGAAAAAAAACGGTATGAAATTTGATTGCAATTTGCTAATTTATAGTTAATCAATGACAATTTTTAACTCGTTTATTTAAAAATAAATAATACATTATATTTATATATATATATATATATATATATATATATATATATATATATATATATATATATATATATATATATATATATATACACACTGACGTGCATAAGTATTCACCGTATGGGTAACATAAGCAATTTATTGATATAATTCAATAAAGTTAAAACTTACAGTACATGAACAACATAATATAATTAATATTATGTTGTTATTGGCTGGTTACAACGCCCGTGTCTGCAGAAAAAAATCTGCTATAAGTAAAGTGAACCAAACCAAAAGGTTTCATTTTGCAAATGATTATAAAAATAAATGTAATGAGGAGTTTTGGACCAAGGTCGAATGTAAATTCTGTATTTATCGTTCTGACGCTCAAATTTTAATACGGAGAAAGAAAAATACAGAACCGCAAGGGAATCATACATAAAATTATCGAACATGGCGGTGGTGGGGTTGCGTGGCCGCTTCTGGAGTTGGAAACCTAGTTTTTATAGACGAAACCATTAATAAGTTCTAATATTTGAATATTTTAAAAGAAAATGCTAGAAAATTGTGTTCGAATAACGAATACTACTTCTGACACGATAACAACCTAAAGCATACTGTTCATATAGTGAAGCTTTGGGCTCTCTACAATACTCCCCATACACCGAAAGCATCACTACAATCTTCCAATCTAAATCCCAAAGTACGTTTTTGGGATTTATCAGAGAGAAAAATTCGTCAGCACCGTATCGCCTCCGAGAAACGACTTAAATCCTCACTTCGAAAGGAGTGGGGAAATATCACATCGGAAGCGGCAAAAAAATTAATTTATTCAGTGCCGAATCGTTTAAATGAAGTAGTAAAAAGAAAAGGGAAACAAAAGAGATATTAAACTCTTTTTTTAAAAAAAAATTGTTGACATTTCTTCTGCATAATATTAAAAGTGGTGAATACTTTTGTTCAGTAAAAAAGTAACCTACTGTATTTATTTTAACAATTTCTACTATATAATAAAATTAATTATTGTTTTTTGTATTTTTTTTTAATGAATATTATATTTGTTATTAATAAAAATATTTTTTTTTAATTTAACTACTTTATCGAATTATATCAATAAATCGCTTGTTACTCATACGGTGAATATTTATGCACGCAGTGTATATCAATATATATATATATATATATATATATATATATATATATATATATATATATATATATATATATATACACACACACACACGTATGCACTTTCATATAAATATTTATCGATTTCAGATCTCCAATATAATTTATAACAATGGCAGTCATATTGAAAGGATGGAAATACGCTGCTTTTTTAGGAGCTATCGTAGGTGGTATAGGATTAACTTTATATCCGATTATTATTTATCCGATGATGAATATCGAAACGTACAGTGAGTATTTTTGTACGATATTAGTTTCGGTTCCGGATCGTTTAACTGTACGTGTATTTAATTTTAGAAAAAATTCAAACCAAAAACAGACAAGGTATTCATCAAGAAGACATACAACCAGGAAGTGGGTTTATATATTTATAACACACTACTTCCATTCGATATTTATATCTATTATTTTCTTTTCAGACATGAGGGTGTGGAGTGATCCGTTTGATAAAAAGAAATGAAATCAATTAGAGCAATACCGTAGTGTATATATGTATTATTAATTTTTATTCTACTGTTAATTGTTGGTATAATAAAGTAGACAATTTGATGATTATTAAAAATAAATTATATGAATTCATACTAGGTTTATAATTGTTCAAAGTGTTTGAGATTTTTTTATAGGATGTAATAATGAAATTTTATATATATATATATATATATATATATATATGTATCGGAATGTGTGTGGGAAAAATAGAGTTCGCTATGTTTATATTCGTGTTTGAGTCTGTGATAAATGGTTTAATAGTTCACCTCCGTTGTACTAGATAGCTAAAGATTTATTTAAACCGCAATGATCGTGCCGAGCACGAGGAAGTATGTCCCCCTTTATTATGCACGTGTTCCGATTTGTTTCGTTTCATAAATACTGTCATTGCAATTATATGATAACATCGACATGTCCTGTACGATAGTCGTACTGTGCACGACGATATTTTTCTCGTATTCGGCACGTCCCTAATCCGTTTTGTTCTAGTGTGAATGGTCTTTTATCGATCGATTTTAAAAGTAATAGATAATCGAAAAAGTATCATTTTTATTACGTAATCGAACAGCTTTACTCTGTGCAAGTAATATATTTTATTAAAGGAATCAGTTAATTGCAATTGATGTTTCAATATCAAAATAATTGTCGAAGAAATCAATCGGTACAAATTCGAAACAA
The DNA here is from genome assembly GCA_029203775.1 of Neoneuromus ignobilis. Taxonomy (NCBI): domain Eukaryota; kingdom Metazoa; phylum Arthropoda; class Insecta; order Megaloptera; family Corydalidae; genus Neoneuromus; species Neoneuromus ignobilis. Next base: position 140,265 of record CP092090.1, on the reverse strand, counting down.
TAATTAAAATGAACAGCCATAATGTGTTTTAGAGCTTATTTTTTCTTATCGATTGTTTTGGAACTGTGGCTGATTCACTTTACACAAATGAATTTTCACCCCGACACCACAATAATTCAAAGCGTTCGATAATCACTTATCGTTTACTAGTTATTTATAATTATATCGGCTGATGCATTTCGATGGCGACGCCATCATCGAGAAAGGCTCTGACGATATAATTATAAATTATATAATTATTAATAACGAGTGAACGATAAGTGATTATCGAACGCTTTGAAATTATTGTGGTGTCGGGGTGAAAATTCATTATTTTTTCTTTTTACTTTTTGGCTTTACGTAATTTGTCGAATATCGTTTTTAACTCGTACGATGTGATCCAATGTTATGTTTTGATAATCGAATATTTATCGAAATAATCGAACGCAGTATTTGTCGCAGAAATGTTACATAATGTAATCTTGAGAAAATAATTTACTCACTTCGAAGTGAATGTCGATGAACACTAGTTTATAGCGGCTTATAAATCCGATCAGTAAATCAAATCGATTCCCTACTACCCGATTGTGTACGAGTTTTCTTTTACATTTTATTATTTTGTGACGGGTGAGTGTAAGTTTATCTATAAATATATACATATATGTACGTGTGTTTATATTAACATTTATGAATATTCAAAATAGACATCACTATTTGTGGTTTATTAGTGTGTTTGGATATATGAAAAGAATATATTTTATATTTATTGTAAGATTCTATAACTTCGTTTTGATTGTTTCAGGCAAGATGAACTGCTTCTTAAATGATCTACGAAAATGTCGCCTTAGTAAAGAGCATTTAATTACAAATAGAGATCTGTGGTGAGGTAAGTTTATTTTTCATTTATATATACATATATATATATATATATATATATATATATATATATATATATATATATATATACATATACATACATACATACATACATACATACATATATATATATTAGGTTGGCAAGTATCTCCCTTCCGCCTTCTGGTTTTTTGAATTTCGCAGCTATGTACAAAAAAAAAAGCGGAAGGGAGATACTTGCCAACCTAATATATATATGTATGTATGTATATGTATGTATGTATATATATGTATGTTTGTTTAAACTGTCGTCTCTTATGATGGTTTTACTTTTTTTAGAACCATTTATTTTATAGTTTTTGTTTAGTCATTAAATCTAGATATATACATATACAACTCGACCGTAAGTATTATACAGTTAACGTACAGGTAAATAAAGGCAAATAAATGTTAGCAGGTAGAAATGACTGAGAACGAAAACTTTGACTGTTTTGATAAACAAATGGGCATTGTTGTGAAACATGTGTCAGATATCGGTTCGAGATAGACGTCCGTGCGTCTGTCTATATGTACTTTTTTTTAAAAAAATACAACTATACGTACGCATACACACACATACACATACATGTACAGATATAAACGAATACGCGCGGGTGTTGAAAATATGAACAATAGCAACACGTTTCGAGCAAATAGCGAGTCTGTCTGTCCAGGTGTTGAAATAGTGTCCAGTCATGATTGACAAGAAAATAAAAACGTTGGCGGAGGCCGTCCGGCGTCGTTCCATCGGACGGCACCGGTTCAATTCCCACGCACGGTACGCGAGTACTTGTCGAGCGGTCGAATCGATTGTCGGTATCTCTCGACAGTTGATGACTACAATACAAACACACACAAACGTGCACGAGTCTCCTCTGTCCATATATATATATATTCATATATAATGTATCATCATATAAAATACGTGTACGTGTAGTGCTCGAGGTTTTCTACTTTATTTTTGTTTTGCTTAGAGCGAATGATTATCTTCGGCCGATCTCGTCGACAAGAGTGGTTTTTGTTTTTCTCATATCGTACGGTGTCTAAGACGGAGTTCGAAGCGGTGCCCGGTACCGTCATACTACTTCACCGATGCCGTCCATTGTGTTCGCTTCGAGTGTGTTTGCTCTACTGTACTCGAAGCGTTTGCGCAACCCTTCTTTCGCACACTCGAAAACGTGCTTTTGTTCACACCTATGTAAAGTGTATACGTACATGTATTACACATTCGTATATAAATTTAAATGTATAAAAAAATATTCGTCGTCGTTTCGAGACTCGCATCGTGTTCAGAAGAGACACTTTTGTCGCATGCTGGTACTTGTATATTTGTTTTTTTTTTTAAAAAAAAAAAAAAAACTTTAGAAATAAACTATAGAATATCGAATAGTTGTTCTTAAAATATATATATATATATATATATATATATATATATATATATATATATATCTGTTGGATATCTATAAAAATATCTTTTAAATTTCTTGATATGCACGATTACGATCTAATGTATGTTTTAGAATAGATTCACAATTTGTTCGTGATAATTTATTATTTTTTTATTGTAGAGATAGATGACAGGAGTTTTGTACTTAGTTTATGCGATTTACAAACTTGCATATTTGAGAGAAATAACTTTGATTGTCGTCGTCGATGATCTTGTCTGATCTGCTCTGATTTCATGGTTCAATTTATTCTAATATTTTTCATACCACATTTTTATTTTGGATTAGAGCGTAAAATTTGTTAGTATAAGTAATTGTCGTTTATTCTGGTCGAGTCGGATCATATTATTTTATTCACTGTTTAAAGTTTTTGTATTTAATTTTGTTGACTTTCTCCTCGATATTAACGCTTCTTATTTTATCTGCTCTTATACGAGAGTCGTTCGACGAGCATGGTAAAAAAGTAAGAGAAACAAAATTGAAAAATTCAATTAAATTAAACAATAAATAAATTTACCACACTTATCAAACGACCCTCGTATGTATATTCCTTCATTGAACGCAAGAATTTCATTTCCGTAAATTGAATTCTTCTTATATTTAATTTCTAAAGTCCACGTCCTACTGCGAAGGCACTATTTTAAAGAAAATTTAATAATGTTTGTTTCGTGTCGGTTACATCGTATCTCAAGTATTAAAAATGCGTTACTTTTTCTAAATAAATATTTTTTTATACAAAAATCTAACGCCCGCTCGAATCTTTCTCCAAGAATGGTATTATTTCTGACTTTGATTTGCAATTATATTCTTTTGATAGGATGTTGAAATAGTGGACGGGTCTTTATAAGTCATTTTCTGAACTTGTAATAATTATATGAACGTTTGCAAAGAATAAGATTTTTACTTTTACTCAAACGAATTACCGTCCTGATATTGTTCAACTTTTCAATAACTATTTATCGTTCACTCTACATAATTTCATGCATAATTTGACAATAATAGCAAATAAATTCGATACGGTTCGTGATGAATAGTGAAGGTATTTACTGTTTTGTATACGTGGATTCTTTATGGTAGTTTTCTTTTTCATTGTTTACATAGCTCGTTCATATATACAAGTCAAATAGTGTAGAGATGATAATCAATATCCTTATCTTATTCTAAGACTTACCGTCTGATTTATATCGATTGATAACTTTAATTGTTCGATATAATCTTAATTATTACAATGTTTTTGTATGAATATTTTCACATCAACTTTCACACGTATATATATATATATATATATATATATATATATATATATATATATATATATATTAAAAAGCACAAGGATAATAGCGTATTCGAATTTTAATAATTTTTTTTTTGTTATAAAAACTATTTTGTCATAATTGAATTGGTTTTATTGACATCTATATAATGTAATGTGAAAAGTATGTATGATAGTATAAAATAAAAGTATAGTTTTCTCTATAGGTACATAATATGTGCCTGATTAATTTCTTTTAATTTTATTCTGGTTTTGAAGGGTCATATATTCTTATGTGTACATCTGTTCGGTTATATCTTTTAATACATTTTTTTTAAAAAAAATTGTAGTATTGAATAAGATAAAATACATGTTTTTTTTTGTAAAAATAATTGAAGAATGTTATCGTTAATAATATTTTAATTGCTGAAAATGTACATATTCATATATATATATATATATATATATATATATATATATAAGTGTGTGTGTGTGTGTATGTACGTATGTAATGTCGAGATCCACGAGTCCGGCTCGTAATTTATTTGTTAAATTAATGGCGACATGAACGGCAACGTTCACTGCCTACCTGTGTTCGTGACGAGCACGTCTGTCTGTCTACCATGCGTCCGTCTGCCTTGTTTCCAAATTTTATGATTATTCTTATGGACAGATAATCATCGCGAGTCGCAGGAAAGTCACTAAGTCATCGTCTTCGTCGTATATAACGTAACGTTTACGATTCTTACATTGGTCGTACGTACAAGAAAGTCGTTCGTGTGCGTGCGTTCGATTCCCACGCGGAATAATGAATGCATTTCGATATTTAAGTAAGTTATATTTATATAGCGATTTAATTTAGAGCAAAATGAAATTCGTTAACTCTGTTTGTTTTGAACATTTTTATCGGTGTCGTACAATACACACACACACACACACACACACACATGTATGTGCATACGCACTTATCTGTGCGCGTGTGAATCTATCGTCTACGTCGGACATCAATTTAATTTATCTCCTCTGCACTCTTTTTGAACTCTGAACGTGCTACTCGTAAACGTACGCGCGCGCTCTCTCCAAGAATAAACTTTTCGGATTTATAGTCGATCGTAAAAATTGTCCACGGCCGGGGAGTGATTCTGTGCCCGAGAGTCTGTCTGTCGCACGAACAGCCGGACGGATCTCGGTATCCCGTGGCGTTTGTGCGGCCGATGCGGTCGTCTCGTACGTATGTACGTACGTGCACGTTCGTATTCAAGTAGTGCTTTCGTTCGTGTCGGGCGCTCGCGCCGCGGGGGTAAACGACAGCGGTCGTCGGAAACGCGCACCCGTCATATAAAAGATGAAATTATTGTCGGCGATGTGACTCGCGCGTCAGTACGACGATATTTCCCATGAGCCGTCGACGTTTCTTGATTTTTATTCGTGTCTCCTCTCGTACGAACGTAGATAATCGTCTGTCCGGCGACCGTTGGCGCGATTCGTAGAATCGAGAACACGGTGCGATCGTACGCGTACGTGTAGGTGTCGTTTCTTTTTTCTGGAAACGAGCGACTTTCGAACGGATTTCTACCTGCAGAAAAGTACAGAGGTAGTGACCGTATTTACGGGAACATTTAGCGATCGTTCGAACAGCGATTTTCACAAACACGATCTCGTCTCGACGTTTCTGTACGTTACGAACGCAAAGATCAAAATAATAAAATAGAGAAGAACGAATCTGAATCGAACGTTTTGTCGTTCGTGCGACCGACTCTGATTCGACCACGGACCTGTCGTCGTCGTCTGTCGTGTTATCGTAGACACACGTATACACATACACGTGTGCATCCGCGGTCCGCACTCGTCGATGTGACACGGAGGCTTCGTCGTCGGAAGATGGATCGCCGCGCCGGAGATAACAGCGCTCGGTTCTCACGGACATCCAGCGCGTCACTCGTACATTGGACGTGCAGAACATCCGTTCTTGTGTTCGTTCGTCCGCTCGACGACTGTACACCCTCGTGCCGCACTCACCCGCGACCAAAACGAACACGAGGATCCATTACCGAAGCGTCAATATCGTTTCGCCGGTGACAGTTCAATTTTGAGCAACATGCTGTCGTACGATGTCCTTTCTACACACACATTCATACATATACATATATATATATATATATATATATATATATATATATATATATATATGTATATGTATATGTATGTGAGTATATATGTATGTCGTGTCGTTATCTTCTCCTGTCGTCGTGTTCTTCGACCGCTGCTGTCGCAGCACCGCTCCGCTTCTCTTCTTTTCCGTCTTCATAGTCCTCTCGTGTTGACGATGATGAGCGCGTGATAAGAAGACGACCGGGGACCGTGGGTTTTACGTACACAAGTAGCCCGCACGTCGTGTTGACTTTTACTATTCGCGTGCTCTCTCGCTCCGGCTCGTACACACACATGTGCGCATCGATTGGCACCGTTGACCGTTCGTGAGAATAGTGATTTCGGATGACATTTCTGTTAAGGACGAGATGAAATTCTGTTGTTTCGGAGATCGATCGCTTGTTGGATTTTTTTTTCTCTTCTTATTTTTATAGTCGACTTGTCGTTTACATCGCTCCGACGTTCTGGACTTTTTTTTAATTTATTGTCACTACTTTCGTTGCCACCATCATTCTGTCGAACACGTTCGATATATATATATATATATATATGTATATATGAATATAGTCATTATGATTTTATCGTCGATGTGTATATTTTTGGGGTATGAAATAGTTTAAGACAAACAACATTAGACAGTACTTCTCTTACTTATTATACATACATACATATATATATTTATATATATGTTTATTTATTTACAATTAAATTAGACTATACTGAGAGTTGTACATTTGTTTTACTAAAAATATAAAAAAAATCTTTTGAGTGTAAATAAATAAGAAAGTCAGAATTGCTAGATTGGAATTTTTTAATATCATCAAATTATTTTTTTTCTATTTTGTATTTATTAATACGAAAAATTATTAATACTAATCCTATTTATGAAATAGGATCGATACTAATCTCTCATTATAATTGATATATTGATTGCGAATACATTTAAAAAAAATACATAATAAATGTTTGCAATTTTTCACAAAAAAAATACACGGTCGTACAATTTCATTTTAGCCTGAAAAATTTATACTCTCGTTTTCCATATCATACTTACATGTATCTAATATATAGAATATTTTATTTTTTTTCATCTTTATAAAATATTAGAAATTTATAATTATTTTGATACTATGACAAATTCACTTTCATACAAATGAACTATTATCACAACGTTTCGAGATCAGTGCTCTGATGATGATGAAATTGTCATTGAAATGCGTATCAGCTTGTAAGTAAATACGTTTAACAATAGATAATTATTGAACATTTTTTTAAAATATATTGTAACGGCGTGGTGATTGGAGTTAATTCGTGCGAAACTTGGAAAATTATATTTATTTTTTCGAAAAGACTTATTATCGGCAAGGGATTAAAAAAATTCAAAGATAATAAAATATAACAAGATAGTAGTTATAAGAACGGTTTAAACATATAAAAATGTCTTAAATATAATTATATTTATGTGTGTATGTGTGTGTGTCAGTGTATATTTGAACGGCCACGGTTGTGAGAAGCTATCGATGTTATCTATTGAAGAATTCGTTTCTTGAATGGAAAAAGGTTTAAAATGTGTAGGTAAAAAAAAATGGAATAAAAAACGAGAACAAAGTCGTACATATCTCTCCGATGTATTAAAACTAAACCGAAGACATTGAGAACCGAATCTTAACGTATGCGGAACGATTGACCGTGCGTCATCGATCGTCGTCCGACATAGAATTGTTAATGCTAACGTAACGTACAGAACAGGATGACCGCGCACTCTTACGATCTCTTTTTTTTGCTCGCGACCGATATATGCAGCGGTGAATAGGATCGCACGATACGTACGAACTTGCAAATTTATTTTCGTTTTAGATACTGCGTTTTTAACACTGCGAGCGGCGCGAGTATTATCGCTCTTTTACGAGTGGAAACATAAGCCATGCGTGCACGTGCATCGAATCGCGTTCTCTTTACAGATCACGACTTCGACTTATTCTCGGTCCTGTTACTACGACTTTCGAATCTATAGAAAATTCTCTATGTTTTCATTCGTGTTTGCACGTGCGTACAAAATAATCGAACGCGTAAAAACGTAGAAACGTCGGATCTCCGATCGATCCGAGCACCTCTGATCGTGACCGGCGTGCGTGTTAGCATCACTGTCGTCGTCGACGACATCGAAACCCATACATACAGATATAATCGTTAGTGTTGTGTGTCAATGTTGTCGGCCACTGATGTGCGATACGGAGGATGCGAGTCGTACGATCTGGTCCGGATTCCGAAGTCCGTGTTGAAAAAAAAAACACTGGACACATCTCATTCAAGTGATCAGGGACGACGACAACGGCACAGGAAACTATAAAATAGATGAAACCGTGCGCGCTGATAAACGATGACGGCCGTAGGAACGGTAGCGTTCGGATTCGAAGAAAAATCGACACACACACACACACACAATTATCTCAACGTGGTAAATGACGAGCAAAAAACGATTTCAAATGTACAAGACCATTCAAGACACATATAAAGTGATAGACAAACAACGAACGCTGTGGACATTTTTTCCATTTTACTCACTATTTTAAATATTCTACTAGGTTTTTATTTTAATTATTTAAATATATCTTCAATATTAATATTTATTATTTTAATTATATTTTATATATATATATTTAGATATATATATATATATATATATATATATATATATATATATATATACTATATATATATATATATATATATATATATATTTACTATTAGTTCTTCTTAAATGTTTTCTCAAGATTCTTCCATTCTTTCTTGTTCATGGTTAATCTCTTCCAGTCTTCGTCACCATTTTGCTTAATAATTTCATTTCTTCATCTCTGATGAGTTTTTTCCTTAGTATCTTTTACTTTTTGCTTTTCATTTAACAATGATTTTCTATGATGATCTATTGTTATCTTTTTTTACTATATACTCCATAAATTCTCATTTTAGTGATTTTACTTGTTTTAATATTAAAAATACTTTTGTTTGTTTTCGTAATATATATATATATATATATATATATATATATATTTATATGTATGTATGTATGTATGTATGTATGTATGAATGAGCATATGCTTTTTCTGTTTTGTTAGTCACCCTAGAATTTTAGCGTACGTGTTTATTGTATAACAAGTTAATTTAGATCCGAACGAATGGTCCATGTCTCTCGTGGGAATCGTACATACAGACATGTATATATATATATATATATATATATATATATATATATATATATATATATAAATTAAATAGTACATTTTGAAGTAGTAGGTCGATTACAAGTGTTTTGCTCGTTGTAGTGGTTTGCATCGAACGGTTGGGGGTGAATTGTGTTTTCCACGTGATTCTTTTATATTCGGTACTTGTAGTTATATATATATATATATATATATATATATATATATATATATATATATGTACACACACATAAAATAAAAAATTTAAATTTTCTAAAAAAAAAATCAATAAAAATATAAATTTTTCTTCCTAAAAACTAAAAATATTTTAATGAATAACGTTGAACAAAAACATAAAATATAAATGAGCTTAAATGGAATTCTTTATAAAATGGAATCAAAATTTTTGTATATACATATACACACACGTGTGTGCCTGTCGAATAATAACATATCTTAAAAATACAAATTAGTCATTCGATATCAGAGCTGGACACAAATTGACTAAAATACTATATTGAATACTAATGGTTAGTCGTAATTAATTTAGTTGTTAATCACATATGAATCGTTTTTCTTCATTAGTCGTATTTGTTAGTTTGTTTTCAGAAAAATTAATTTTAGTCATGTTTATATATTATTCATTAGTCATGAGTGTCATGATCAGTCATTAGTTACTGTTTGTTCCGAGTCATTAAGTGTATGTACAAATATTTTTGACAACTCGATGAAATATCGAAACGATAATAGAAAAGAAAAACATCGAATCGATCAAAATAAGAAGAAGCTTTCATGCAGCGATGAATAGAAGGAGGATATCGTCGTTTTCTTCCCATCCTTTATACGTTTTGTTTCTTTAGAACAATCCGAAGCATATTTTATTATTCAATGAAATAGGATATTGACGATATCCTATTTCGTTTTCGGTACTCTTCTTCTAGTGAACTTTTTCATATTCGTGTTTGATTTACATTGTCGGTATTTTGCGTTTTCGATTGTCGTTCGTTTTAATTCAGATCGATTTTTATACCGTTAACTATAATTAGTTTTTCTTTTATCTTTCGACGTTGATTAGCACTCGTTATTTTTGTTATGACCTTCACATTTTCCACCATGTTCATACATTGCCGATTAGGAATAACTCGTCACCTTTTCTTTTCTCTACGTTCGTCTCTGTATTTTTTTTTTAAGATCGTCAACTTTGTTTAAATCTTATTTCGTACGTATGCTAAATTTTGCGTAATTATTAGTGAAATGTGTCGACGGTGGAAATGTATTGTACTTACCGCTATATATGTATGTATGTATGCAATGTCGTTCGCATTTTTTGTTCACAATTCATATACTTTCGAATAGATTACAATCGGATGCGTTGCAAACTTTTTTGTATATCGTTCGTATCTTATATACAAACGTCTCTTCTGAGAGACTACGTTCGACCGTTCGGTCGTGTCTTTGTGCCGACGACGTCAGATGTGCAGCAAATAGGCCGAAGGGAGCGCACCAGAGACTGCAATTAGCTTTCGTGTCTGCGTCGAGCAAAGATCATTGTCGCGCGTCAATTACGCTAGTCGTGTAATTACATAGCCACGAACGACTGAACCCGTGAGGGGCGGCGGACCTGTCGTCGTTCAGGTCAGTATTTGTCAAACGAACGTGATTATCGCTCGGTACGCGCACGTCACAAACGTTGCTCTTTCGGCCGTGAAGACCGGCAGCGGACAGCTGTTGCTGCCGATGCCTCGTTTTCTGTCATCGACGTACAATAGCCGTACGTCTGTTTGTTTGTCTGGCCGGCGATCACGTGTACGTGTATTTGTTTGCGTGTGCGAGCGGTCACCGACGACCCTAATAATCGTTTCGATCGTCCGGACTGCCGACAAAGCCGACGCGCGTCCCTCCATTGTCGTACGCAACCCTTCTTCGACTCGAACGATGCCTCGGTGTCGTTTCTTTCGAATATTTTACGACTCGTTTCGAACGCGCGTCTACGAATCGTGTAAAATTTTCGTATGCATCGCGCATCGAAGAGAGTCACTCTCTACGTTGTTTGTTTTCTCATTAATTAAATATTCGAGACCGTCGTATTTATGTACAATATTTCGATTGCGATACGCGCATCGATCTGTATTTCTTATATTGTACATATGTGTGCACGTACGTATGCGTGTTTGAAGATTGTTGTGTAACCGATGACCGTTTTTGCGAGATAAGAGAGCGGTTGTTTTCGTGGCGATGAACGATAAAAACTACGATGCGAAAAAAACGTGCACGAGCCGACAAGTGATCCGCGCACGACCTCAGGACGAGCGCATCGGATTATTTTACGGGTCGCCGACGTTGATAACAACGGACACAGTGCTGCTTGTGGGGAATAAACCGCGAGACATAGGCGACGGCGACGTCATCGTCAGACGGACGACGTGTCGACTCGGTCGCACGGCGACACGGAAGACGATTGCGTGCGGCATCTTTACGATATTTATTTTTATTTTTTTTATTACATATATATATATATATATACACACATATGTAAATCAAACACACGCACATATATATAATGATACGGTCTGTATAACGCGCTCGTAACGAGATTTAAAGCGACGTTGCGTCGCCGAGTGCGTCCTATGACCTGCGTACGTCCATGTCGCGCGGTTTGTAATACAAAAGCGTGCACGCGGCGTGGGTCTAATGTCGGGGATAAATTCGGATACGAGCGCAAAAAAGAAAGAAAAAACATTTTAATTATCGTTGGAAAGGCCGCGTGCCAAGCAACGGCACGCGTGCGCCACGTGCGCATTAGTGCGATTTGCACGACGGACGAAGGGCGTCCCGGCGCTCGACGGAAATAATCGGGACGTGTAACACGCGCGTAATGAGAGGACGCCGCTGCGTCGGCCGCAGGCGTGCGCGCTCACGTCGGGCTGGGTTCCGCCACCCCTCACATGTTCTCGTCGTTTTTCAAACACACACACATATGCGAATTGTATATATATATATATGTACATTCATACACGTGCATTTCAATTTGCACAATCGTATGTACGTGTTGCATCTACTGCGCAAAATGAAAGAGTGAAAGAGAGAGCGTCTTGTTCGTCTTTTATCATTCATTCACGACGTCGGTCGTTCAACAGACCGACAGCGGTCAAACACATGACGATATCATTAAAATAAAGTAAGAGTTGTGCTGAGGATCGGCGTTCGTTAAATCGGAATCGGTCCATTTGGAACGCCGTCGTTAATCATGCGACGATTATCGACGTTATCGGCACCCTCGCTCCTTCTTTCTTTTTTCCCCTTCTTTCGCTCTCCGGGCTATACGACTCTCGTTGAAATCGGATCGAAATCGCTCGGGGTTCGTGCAACCGGAGAATTTCACTTTTTTAATGATCATGATTCGAAACCCTCTTTAATCTTACACGTACACACGCACACACACCTATAAGTCGACATGAGTATCAATTTGCGTACATCTGCGTGTAGCAAGAAACATTCTATATAAGACCATGTATGATAAAATTGATCCTCGAACAAAAAAAAAAATGTAAACAACATATATCCGTTCTTCGATAAAAAAATACGTATTCGATTTTTCGTTAATTGTTAAAAATCAATTTTTTATTTGTATAATAATTTCTCATATGATTTCGCAATCTTTACTTTCGATATATTTTATTTCTTTTTCATAAATATATATATATATATACATATTAATGCTTTATTCTGTTTAGAAAATATATCCACTTACTGTTTTTTTCAGAACAGTATCGTCAAGCTCTATGCTCTAAATAAAAAAGAAAAAAATGATTTATCTCATATAATTTGAGTTACAAATAGAAAAGAATATTTTAAATTTATATTCTTCACAAACGATTATGTATTATTATAATAATCGTAATCAATTGCCAATAAATCACTATTTTATAAAATGAAATGAATGTTTTTGTATGCATACAGATATGTATGAATAGAATGATATGTGTGTGTGTGTGTGAAAAAGAACTCGTCCTACGTCTCGGACTTCGATCCCATAGCGTACGATATGGTCGATCTCGACTAATAAACGTCCGTCACATTCAAAATCTGTCAGTGTCTGTACGTATTTTATCAATCATTTGTGGCATGCTGTTTGTCTTCCGCTTTTTTCCACGATATTCCTAATTACATATATATATATATATATATATATATATATATATATATATATATATATATATTTGTCTCGTGCAATTTCTTTATCACAGTTTGTGTTTTCTAACTGTTTTAATTTCTTTCAACTGAACGTTAAAAACTTTTTAAACTTTTCTATTGTTATTAGTATGTACTGAGTGTAAAGTTTATTGTAACCTTTTTATTTTTGTAGATTTATTTGGTTTATTGAATAATTTATAAAATTAAAATATAAATTATATACAAAGTGTATTCCAGAATTCTTTTTTTAATTGTGTTCAATAAGTTCTCATTTGCTCTTAGTAACGATCAGGTGTCTGTCGCATATAACAGCAATGATCTCATAAAACTTTGTGTATAAGTGATGATTTCAGCTTTTCCCGGTATCGAATTAGATTCGAGTTATTTTCCGGGATTATAGAGACAGTTATTTACAAACAGTACATGTTTTTGGATTTTAGAACTGACGTTATTTCCATAGTTCACTTTTGATCCAAGGTAGATGAAATCATGTCGAATGTTAAACTTATCCGAACCAATTACAATATGTTTAGATTATTTTATGACATCTCTCCTAGTCAACGATATAAGTTATATGTAACGAATATTTCGATCTCAAGGCTAGTCACACGGGAACAGCATGCATTATCACCACGTGTCGATTATTGAACAGTAATTCCCTTGCTAGTACAAGGAAGTAAATAGAACTATAAAAAACGCAACAATTCATTTTTCAAGTAAACAAAATATCTTAATGAGCGAAAACAGAGGTTTCTTTATTCATTAAAACACTTTGTAAAATAATTTTTGAAATGGAGGTTGTAACAACAACATCAGTTCTACAATAGAAATTGTAACAACAACAGTTAGAGCTCCTCAAGCCACTGTTGCAGCTGATTGATAAATAAAAATATCGTTTTAAAAATTGTACATTCGGTGTATTCAATAAAACTTATATACAATACATTACTTTGTTTTATTTTGGTTAATTTATAAACGGATTTTTGTTATTTAATTATTATCTTTTACAAATTTGTAAAAGTTCCTTTCATAATTGTTTTCGTTCATGTTTTATATATGTATATATATATATATATATATATATATATATATATATATATATATATACATATATATATATACATATGTATATATATGTATAAAGTATATAAACACACGTGCTCATTATCTATCGTCTAGAGATGAATAACACTGGAAAAGAAATCAATTGAGTCAATGTGCCTTTACAGGAGATTAATTTATGAACTTGTATATACGTGGATATTTTTTTTATATTCACATGTACACGTATACATTACAGTCGAATGCATGTGTGTGTGTTGGTAGATGCGTGTATGCTACATGCACTCACCACCAGCTAACAAACATCGACGACAATAACAAAGAGGTGATAGGGGCGGGTGCAGCGGCTCGTGTAACGAGATCGGACGGTTCGATGATTCATTTGAATTTGCAGCATACGTTCGGCGTTGCGCCCTCGACTCGTACTTTTTCCATCTATTGTTGTCGTTCGACGTTCGATGTGGAATCTCGTGGTGGCAACCCCACGGTTCTTCTCTCCGTTTCCATCGTCGCGGCGATCCTTTCACCGCCCTCGTTACGTGCGTGCGATACAGTGTGTGACGAATTAATACGCTGTCGACGATTCGATCATCGTTCGCATATGTCACTCGTCTATGATACGATGTGGGGCGGGCGCACTAACAAGTGGATTCGACGCTCGTACCTGCTTTTCGTATTATTATTATTCTTTTTTTTTATTATTATTCGCCCGAATGGCTCGTTTCTGTTCGTACGGTCGAAGCGGGTGTTTTAGGAACGTCAGGTGTTTGCAACGCATTAAAACATGTACGTTAACGATCGATCGGTCGTTACGTGTGCGACAGACTCGTTCGTTTCTTCTAAAAACACATTCGGTCTCGACAAGATGTAGACACGACCGCCGCTCGTGTGCCTCGGTGTAGTATATTTTTTTAATTTTTATTTTCTATATCCATCGAATATGGTTCACGTTTATCTCATTGTTATAACGTTGTTGAAATGTTCTCGAACAGAATCGATGTATTTTATAATTTCGTACGTTTCATGATGTCTACTATATGTGTGAGTTCAATGTTGTGTGTGTGTGTGGGAGAGACGATAATCCCGGTCGAGGAAAAGCGACGGTCGTCACGTCCCGACAGCTGACAGTGACCGCTTAACTGTGTGACAGTTGTCAGATCCACCGTCGTCGTTGCGTTCACCTCTTCGACCGCTCTCGGTCGCTATAACAACGACCCCTCGTCCGATACGCTTATCTCCACGTAATGAGCGACAATTTCGTCGACGGACGACTGACAGTTAACAGTGGCCGAGCGCAACGAATAGAGCTGCGCGTCCGGCTCCTGTCACGGATTTACGTCCGACAGACAAACGGACGTACGCACGATCTGCGCGGATTAAACGGCACGGATACATTGTCGGACAGGACCGGTATCGCCGATCTTGTCGTCGTCGAACGTCGATCGAATCACTTCACATTACGACAGTGCGAATCCATAATCCGTTTCTTTCGTTTCGATCGAAATTCACCGACGTTCTCTCGCGTCGTCTTTTCATTATATCATGGCGTTCCGTCTGTCGGCCTTTATATAAACGACGTATGATTGATTTCATACACTTCGACTTTGCAAATATCGTGAATGTTCAACATTTCAACGTTGACTGCGTTAGTGGCGTAAACGATTTGTCGGTCGACCGATTGCTAAACGGATAGGATGGATGGTTATGTAGATATATTGCGAGAAAATCACATCGAAGAAACACGAAACACGTCGTTGAGCGTCATAATGTTGAGAACCGTTGAAATGTATACAGTCCGCGAGGGCACGTAACCCTATTACGATATCGAACGGTGGATTTAACATGGGTTTATTGAAACGTATCGTAGATTAAACGTCGTTAAACGGACACGACGACCGGTAACAATATGCGAAGAGAGAGAGAGGAGCGACGTTGAACACGATACTCGCGCAAAGATTATACGGATATCGATTTCGATCCAGATCCATTGTATTTCTTTCATTAGATAATTGAAACAACGTTGTTAATCTGCCTGTGCGCTTAATAGAGACGATTACCTGTTAATATATACAAATTGATTTCATTAACTCGAACATTGCTAGGTTTTTTTCCGAACCACTCAATTATTCTCGCATTTAATATCTGTACGTCAATGTACGAATTGAAAGATGTATCAATTGCAAGACCACGCAGGTTTTTGAAACTTTCCTGCAAATACCTCAAAACCTCACCGCTCCTCCATCCCAACCCATATAGCATAATATAAATAATAATAAGCAAAGTCAAAAAACTCTGTATACACCAATGTATACGTAAAGTACTCAGTCACAATAAATCATTACTATTATTATTATTATCATTGAGTCTCGAATATATATCGTTTTCAATTTTTACTCCTTTACATTGATTTATTTTTGTTTTGAAAATTTATTGCATACTATTTGTACTTTCTCGACATTTATGATAATACCACTTTTTTGTTGTTTCGTCCAATTCTTCCATTCTTCTTTCAAATCCATGCGAGTTTGCCGAGGAAATAATAATATCGTCAACAAATCTTAAGGGATTGAGCATCACTCTTTTTGTTTTTATTTTTTCAGTTTTCAAATTTAGCGACTTAAATATTTTTTTCTCATGTAAATAGTTTTGGTGATGTCATATTATCCTGTCTCATTTTTTTTTTTTTTATTGACATATACATATATAATTATAAGTATATATGCTAAAGTGAAATGCGCTTATGTATGCACGCACAAATAACTATGCACTCGTGAAGCTGTTTGTATGGTGTGTGTGTGTGTGTACGAGACAAACAAACAAATAAATAAATAAACGAATAGAACGACCGATGGTAGTGGCGACGAGCTCTGTCCACGAGCGAGCGAGCGAGTCAGCCAGCTAACCGGCTTTGCCCCGTTACCTACCTACCTATCTATCTGCCTGCCTACCTACTTACCTACCTACCTGTCCGTGCGCTTCGCCCCGCCGTTCGTCGTCTGCCGTCGCCGCCGCCGCCGCCGCTGCCGTCGTCGTCGTCGTCGTCATCATCGTCATCGGCGATCCGTCGGCCCATCGGGCCCCATCAGAAGCGACCGGAATCGAATCGGACCAATCGCGTCGACCGCGACGTTCTGGCGCTCCGCCTCCGTTCGCCGCGTCGGGCGTGCACGACGGGCGCGTGTGCGCAGGCCCGTCTCTGCCCTACGCTCACGGGCACAGCGGCCAGTCTGCGTTTGGCGCGCACGCGGGTCGGTCTTCTTTTCGTCAACGTCGCGGTGTCGTGACATGCGCGTCTGACATATCGTTGTCGTGTCGTCTCACGCTATTTACATCGCATCGCTCGACGACGGATCGATAACACAACAACGGACACGGACGCTACGGCGCTACGTCGAATGTGCGCGACAGGTGGTGGCGGCGGTGACAGCTCTCGTTCTCTTCTCTCGTCGCGATCCGAGGCTCGCGCTCTCGCGGCCGCTCGACGATACTTCGTCCGCCCGACCGTCCGTCGTCGCGGTCGTCGTCGTCAGACTCGTTGTGCGCGAGTGTGTTGTTACGACGATATACGTCGGAAGATAGTGCGAGCGGGCGAGCGAGCGAGCGACACGTCGGTCGCGGTGCTCGAAGTGCTTCGATCCCTATCGCCGACGTACGCACGAAGGCAGACGTGGACGTAGACGTCGCGCGGACGTCGACTCGCTCGTCGTCTCCGTTCACGTCGTGGTACACCGGCTCCGTCGCACGCGTCTTCATCGTCGGCGGAGGTCTGCGTCCGAGCCGTGCGGCGTGCGTGACCGCACGTGTATGGTGCACGTGGTTGTTACGAGGACGCCGTGACGACGGTGGCGGCGTCGCGCCCCGAAGCGCCGCAGATGGGAGTGTTCGTCGAGGAGCGACCTCTGCGGCCATCCGGGATGCACTGGGTACGTCGACACGTAACTAACTGACCGATTGGTTTTGTCGCGATTCTCGAATGTGTGTTTGAGCGTCCGAACGAGTAGTTTCGAACGTTCTTTCTCGTATCGTCCATCAATTTTATTATTATTATCATTATTAACGATATTCAGTCTTAATCTCGTACTAAATATACTAAAGCTCTTGGTATTTTTTCAATGTTTGTTGTGTGTACATACATTCGAGATAACGTGATGAAGTAAAATCCTCTGACGTTGTGTGATTATTTAAAAGTCAACACATTTTAAACAAGATTTTTCATATACAGATATATATTTATATTATAATATAGGATCATTTAAATGTGATGCCTAGATTTGTGTTTTATTAAAAAGAAACATGTGTATAGTTTCTTTTGTTGTTGTTTTTTTAATTGGAACACAAATCTAGGCATCACATTTGGATGATCCTATATTAAAAGAAAATATTAATTTATACATAATTCTAATTGTTATTGTCATAAATAATAAACTAATTCGTTATTCGTTATTAATATAAATAAATATGAAATCGAATATTAAATGTTCGATATATCAAATATAAAACGACTACTTTGGATTTATGTTAAACGGAGGAAGAAAAAGAACGTTTATTCTTATTATATTTATCTGAACATGTTTTTTTATTTAAAAATCAATTGATTTTATTTATTAAACAAACATCATCTATCATCTGTACATATATTCTATATTTTACGAAAGGAAATTTCCTAATAACATAGAATTACATTCGTTGTCGATATAATAGAAACGAACAATTCATCCGACTCTACTTTTCCGACGATAATCGATGTTCGTCGCTAAAAGATTTAAACAAATTATTACAGAGTACGATGAAATATTTTTCAATGTACGTGCGAGATTCATCTTCGTTTATTTATCAATTAGGAATCATTAATAGAAAAATATAATAGTTGTTTAATCGCGAACCTGACGATCAATAATTCGAACCCTAGTCGATATTTTAAAATGTCGAAATAAGTAAAAAGTCGACCGGGCTGACTGATTTCATTTAATGTCACGTTGTTCGAAAAACGCGCCTACTCGTCTCTTTGCCAATATTTTCACTGTATTCGTTCGAAATTATTGTTTTACTCGACAATGTATTGTGTGCACGAACTAACATATACAATATATATATATATATATATATATATATATATATATATATATATATATATATATATATATATATACTAAAACACACGTCTATATATAAATATTAAAAATCACCGAACAAAAAAAAAACAAACAAATAAAATTTTACAATAAAATCGTATTTTCTGTAAACAAAACATCTATAAAAATCAAAAACACAATAAACGTTGACAGGGGAGACGAAAACAATTGTCACCCTAATTTTCGTGTTTGATATTTATGTGCAAGTGGCTTGATAATATCTACGTTATTAGACGATTGTCAGATATGCACAGCTATTAAATTATATACAAAAATATTTAGCTTTATATCTCGCTGAAGAACAATAATTGTATTTCGTTCGCACGATGGACATTCAATGCATAGGAAAAAAAAACATAGCTAACAATACAATCGAGGAATTAGAAAAAACAACAACAACTGCAACAATATTACGAATGAGAACTTGTGTGTGTGTGTGTGTACATACAAATATATATATATATGTAGTATATATGTATGTATATTTGAACGAATATGTGTATGTGTAAATGTTCATAAAATGTATTTATTTTCAAATTGACCAATAAATAAATTTCAAACGTGCACGTATGCGTTTTTGCGTTCTGTATTTTTATGTATATATGTATGTATGTATATATGTGTATGTGTGTGTGTGTACATTATTAGACTGATAGGAAATATTTTTATGGACCTTAAAAAAAGAACATTTTTTTTTTCAAAAAGAAAGAACGAAGCAAACGCTCGCAGAGTAAATTAAAGGTAATAAAATACGTTTATTGCAACATTTCATCTATTTTTATTGACATCTCCAGGCCACATTGTAAAAAATCGACACACAGAGTCCTATGATGACGATAAAAATAATAGCAATAACAATAATCGTAATAATAATAATAATAATAATTGTAATTTTAATATTTGATAATTATATAAACGAGTGTGTGTGTGTGTAAAGGAGAGACGAATGCAAAAGATGTGATTCTTTTAAAGAATTTTGAATTTTCGTATATTACTTATTATTCTATTGTATTCGTGCAGAATCCTCGTTTAGTATTTTTTTAAATGTATTTCCTGAATTTATTTGTCATGTTTGTAATTTATTTTTTATATGCATAGATTATAATTTTCGTTCAATGTTCAAATAGAATTCATAGGAAAAACGATGAGACAATAATAGTGTTAGATATTATATAACATAGAAGCTTCTTGCAAATTGTTTATATTTTGACGTCAGCGCGACGATGTTCAAGTCGATTATGAAACGAATGGTTTTTGGGGAAAAGAGGTAGTAATCAGTCTAAAAAGAGAAATACGATTCTATTATTATTTACAACAGTTTTTCGATCGAGGAAAATAAATAAAAAGTGATGTCCGATTCGCGAATGACATCGAAAATGTTTGTAGATAAAACAAAATTCAAGTTATTTCGAAAATATCAAACAATTCCACAGTTAATTCCCCTATTTCATCGGTGATCGCGACGCTTCCACTCTCTTACATATATATTTATCTTCGTACCATCGACACTAAAGAAACAATTATAGATGAAATGAACAGAAGAATGAAAAAATCAAATAATGTCAATTCGAAAGAAATTCTTATCTTATGAAGTCGAATATTCCCTCTACGTTCAAAAAGAAAAGTTTTGTTAATCGTATCTGTTTTTACTAAAGGCAGTGAAATATTTATGTCGAATGCTAGAATAATTCAGCGATTTCAGACAATAAAAAGATGCGTGTTAGAAATAACACTCGGAGACAGAAAAAGAACCGAATGAATCAAGAAGAAAACGAAAGTTCTGAACTTTATGGCAAAATTGGACAGTTGGAAATGAAAAAAAATGGATCGGTCATAGAAAGTGGAAAAGAGAGGATCACTGATAAACACGAGAAATTATCGATTAAGAGTATAGATATATAGAATAGCCTAGGAAGAAACTCTTAGATAAATGAGACAAAGGCATAAGAAAATATATCTGAATGGACTGAACAGAAAGGTATTAAATCGGACGAATTGGAAAATTGTAGGAAAAAACTTCATCGAATAGTAAGCAGATAGTGGGAAGACGATTATTACTACAATGATTTTCACACGTATACTAATGAAAATATTGTCAAATGGACGTTGCACTTTTTATATAAAATGGTTCGAGCAAATTCGAACTTGTTAATTCTTTTTTTATACTCTAGTATATTTTTTGCCATCGAACGAACGACGTCTGAAACTCTATCTGTTTTGTTTAGATATTAGTGCTTTGACAATGCTAAAATTGCCATCGAAATGAATATCAACGTCTAGTACGTGCGATTTTTCGAACATCGTTTGAGAATTGCTTTTCGGCACTGAAGATATTTTTTAAAAAAAATAATAACTTCACATTTTAATTATTCGAATTAAAAACTATTTTTGAAAATTATTCGATTCGTCTTTACATTGCAAGCAATCTATCCTTAGGAGATATTATAAATAGGAAATTGACGAAACGGCTGAGAATTTAAACAGTTACGACCGCGGGGACGGATGTGTCGCCAGAAGAAAACTTTGCATTTGATCTAATGTGTCAAACGTGGCAAAAGATAACATAAATCATTTTATATATATATATATATATATATTTGATTCCGTATATCGAGATCAAAACACTTACTGTGTTGCATGTATATTTTTGTGTAAATTTACACTCGCACACATGCGTTTTCTTTGAGCGAAAGAACAATGGCGGATTCGTTACGTAATTGTATTTCGAAGCGGACGTATTTATTATTATTATTTGTATGATTTACACGTTTCGTGTAATGCGATCATGTGTTGTACGTGTATGTGTTTTTCTATTAACTGCCCTCTTTTATATTTATATATAAATTAGATTTACTCGTGTACTCCATTCATTATTGTACTTTGACAAACGTGCATTCATTCAAAATGGACATTTTCAAATCGAATCCGAGATCGGAAACGCACGTCGTTTTAATCTCGAGAACACGATTCGTTCGTACGTTTTGTCTTTTTTCTTCTTGCCGTCGTTTCTCGCGTGCGATATTCAAATTTATAACGATCGTCGTTGTCGAAAATGTTCGTTGCGCACAAGTAAATGCAAAATCGATTTAGATGCACAATTTGTAGACAACAGATTAAAACGGCACAAATACACGTTCGTTATTCACAAAATAAAAAATTGCATCGTCTATTATTATCGTACAATTTCAATAACAAACGACGAGTTCGAAACGTTTCCATTCTATGTATTGTACAAAAATCGTAGTCGTCGTTCAATCACCGTGCGATAATTCGCTATTGACTTTTTTTCATTAAAAAAAATATTCCACCGATCAGATATCGTTCACATTTACGAAAATCTAAAAAATCGCGCAATTAAATACATTATATAAAGTTCTTTTGCACGTTATCGGATGATGCGTGTATTTTCGTCAATGAAAACAAATCATTCGTTCTCCAAACGATTGTTCCTAGACATGAATATGAACTCGTTCTCTCTAAACCTATAATATTTATTCGTATTCTACACAGATCATATATTGATTACATTATTTCAATGTCTTAATGCTTTCGATCCGAAAGAGAATTGCAATTTTATGTGAAATTTATTCCATCGTCGTTATCTCGTTATAAACACACACACACACACACATTCATTTCTCAGATTGCATTGTTCTACGAAACGATTTTACATTGTTATGTTTTTCATACTCACGCGACGCTTCTTTATGTTAAATTCGATCGAATGATCCTACACGCTTTTATTTATAAGAAAACAGCCTTAAATGAAACATCTTTATGCATTTTAAATTTATCATTTGATTAATTTATATATATATATATATATATATATATATATATATATATAATCATTATCATCATCAACTTCTTCCTATTTAATGCTAGATGAGTATAATTAACAACGAATCTATATTCGAATTGTTAAATAGAATCTTTAGAGATTATTTCCATAAAAATTTATAAATAAAAATAAAGAAACATTTCTGTTGTAGAGACTTGTAAATATTTAAAATATAGCATGTTAGTCATTTTCGAAATTTTATTAGTAACGAAGATGAAAAATATTTTCTATAGAATTTAAATTTATTTAAAATTTTATTTATATATATATATATATATATATATATATATATATAAATACATGTTGAAAATAAAATGAACCTTCGATAGTCCAAATAAAATTCAATAAGTCTGAACTAAAACAAACAAGATTCGATGGAACATTGTGGAGGCGATTTTTTCAAGTTCGAAACTTGTTTTCTCATCAAACTTGATTTGATTCTGCAACAGAATCTAATTTTTTTTTTAATGCTTATATACATATATATATATATACATACAAACACACATACACATGTACAGATTTATATTTATTTGTAATCTGTGCAAGTTCTTTGTGGAGAGCGCGAGTGCAGATTTATTTTTAATTAGAATGACATATATGACCGGTTATGAGATAAGAGAACGCAATCGTTTATCCTATATCTGAGAAAAATATGTAGTTGACCTGTTACATCTCATTGTGTACATATACACAAACACACACTTGTATCTGTCTATACATACATACATACATACATATATATATATATAATTGTATGTATGTATGTAGTTATAGAATGTATGGAAAAAGAATTACGTTCAATGAAAGAAAAGCTCCGTTTCGAACGTTGACACGCCAACGAAATTCTTTGTGCAAATGGCAGTAATGTTTCTGTTCGAGATGTACCAATCGACTTATTTGCATGTCCGACGAGATTTTTATGCATTTTTAATTATGATTTCTGTTTTTTATAGTTTGACGACCTTTTGAATCGCAATGACGAAACATTAAAACAACGTTCGAATCCAGTAATAGCGCGCTCGTCGTCGTTTGTATTTCGTTGATTTCTTGTCAATTCAAATTAAAAACTGTGCTAACTATATTCTTCGACATAATTTCATTTCCGCAATGCACGGTTTCGTTTTCATATTCGGCATGAATTTATCGAATTGTTTTACATCGAGGATAGAAACATTCGTTCGAAAATACGAGTCGACGTTTTATTATGTTTCTTATTACAAAGAAATCAATATCGGATCGTCGTCATTAGAATTTAATCGAAATGTTCGATAATCGGTAAATATTTTTCACTTATCTAAATTTCCAGATAGGATCAGCGTCGAACGTTTGTCTGATTCGTAAATACTTACACATTCTCAAAAGAAAATAATAATAACAAGAGATACGAGTATTTATATGTAAATCTGTGATAAGGATTTGTATATAACAGTTGTACATTTTTTTTTTATGCAGATTAATATTAAAAATATTTTGCATGCACGTTGACACGTTCAACGTCACATTGTAAATAAATAAATAAAAAAAAATCCCTGCAAAAATAAAATTCTATATGTAGTTTGATATCGTTTCGAATCGTTCTTTTAGTTTTAATTATTTCCAACGTTATCTGTTATTTTGTTTTCATATTTTTTCGTATAGTAAAATCATGCACATATATAGTGTATCTATCTATCTATCTATCTGTTTATCGATATATACATACATATATACGTATAATATATATATATATATATATTATATATATATATATATATATTATATATATTAGTAAAAACATTTATGATAAAACGTTTAAAATTCATTAAAGTTTCGATTTCAGTCGACCGTCGCTAAACACACTTCGCATGTTATAAAAATGCAATATCATTTTCGATATGTGTTATTTGAATTTTTGCTGTTTTCAGATATTATTTATATATATAAATGTGAGTGTATGTGTTTTATATATGTGTAATTCACATTTTAATTATTAATATATATTTAAATGTTGTTCCGTGTAAAGAAACAGGTAATTTTTAAAGTTTTTATTTTAAGAAAATTAAGGTTATTGAATTGTAAATAGAATGTTTCTCGGTTTTCTTAATGATTTTTTTCTATATTTTGCAAACATTAATGTTATTGTATTTAATGTAAAAGAAATTGTTTCGGCCTATTAGAGAATAACGATGTAAAGGTATTTAATTTGAGGGATCGATCGATAGTCAAGATTATGTGAATTACAACAGCGAGTTCGAGTAATTCTATTGAGTTTTCTTGCTCGACAAATATTTTTTTTATTAGAAAATGTTTTTGTTGAAATATATTACGAGTATGACGTTTTTTTTTATTATCTACAAACAGAATAATATGAAAGTATCTTTTTCGATAATCGAAAATCAAAAATAACAATTAGTAACAAATATTTTTGCACGGTGTCGATCCGATCTCGTTGAAGATTGCCAAACTCTTTCTCGCCTGTTAAAGTGAAAATCTTACACGCTTCGACTGCTTCCTCTTCGAATCATCGTCTAGTATTAAATATAATATAACATTATCATTAACAAACTTCGTTGCATGTGTCTGTAGTTAGTGATTTTATCTAGAGTACAGTGTTAAAAATACAATAGTTTCGAAAGAGATACAGGAAAATTATATTATTTTCGAATCGATTGTGATCTGAACAAGGAAAATAATCGTATTTTTTAATGTTATTTTTTTGTTCTTTCGATAGAACAAAATCGTAAATTTCCATTATCGTAGATATGAGATACGATGATAACGAAACGAAACGTGAACTTTAACACGTTTTTCTTGTCGTTCGAAATCATTTTACGAATCCGTTCGTTTGGCAATTTTCATCGTACTGATTTTTATAAAACCGGATTCGATTGAGAATTATCATTGCGAATCAATATGGGAATGTCACGTCTTTGTTTGGTGTTTCTTGATTGTCAGATACGTCGGACGATTGGAATCTGAAACAAAGCTGACGTTAAGAATAAAAGCATTAGCACAATAATAGCGTTACGACAATGTGATCTTTACTGATTCATACGAATATTTCGCATTTCAGAAATGCATGATTTGCTTATCCACACATCTATAAACTCATACCCACGTGTATATATATATTTGTGAGTGTATATTTGTATATGAGCTTATATGGCGAGTCGTGTGTATATATACACATGTAGTTTGATTTGCGTGTCATACACACATATAAACAGACTTTGTTCTGCACACGCTTAGCTTATTCACTTTAGCGTCCGGCTAGCCAATTAATTAATTAATTAATTAATTAATTAACAATTACTAATTATGAACAGTTTAATGTTGCGTGGCCATTTGTTATTTGACCGGCAAGATTGAGTAAATATACATATACGTATATGTGTACGTACGTTTATATGTTTGCAAATTTTTCCTATATAAAAAAACGATTTGAATGCGATTCGATCGTCAGATCGTGCGGTTTGTTTTGCACACAAGTTCATCGTCAAGATTCGATCCGCGAAGCAAATGATTTTTCGATAAACGCGACCACCGTTTCGAGTGCGTTTTGCCGTGCACTCGTTTTTTGTTTGCGGCGCTCGATCAACTCTTCCGATAGGCGAAATCGACGCGAGAGATGCACGACGAACCGCCGGTAGCGCGCGTTCTTGTTATACGTTCACATTTGACGATCTGAGCCACGAGAAGAAATCGATGATCGTCGAAACGCCGATTCATCGTGACGAACAACGTACAGATGCATGTAAACAGATAGTCGGATCGACCGGCCGAGGAAATGGAACAATAAGACTGGCGACGATCTTTTGATTTGTTGCCGCCGTTCGTGCAGACGTACAGTCGTTTTGCACCGTAATGGAAATAATCGTTTGTATGTCGTGTAAGAGAGAAAATTAAAATTCGCACTCCGGCAACAGTGTGTGTGTGTGTGTGTTGGTACGATGTATGAGATTAGTGCGATTTGTACAATTTGTATTGTGTTACTTACCGTCGCGTACATAGTAGTTATTTGCGATGGTGTGAATTTCTAATTTCGTACGCGCGCGCGTACGTGTGTGTGTGTGTGTGTGTGTGTGTACGAGCATATCTTTGCATAACCGATTTACTAACGACGTCGTGTAGGCGTTTGATTAACACATAGACCTTGTCTGCGCGTTATAAACGATAACGAACAAACCGGAAATAAATATAAATACAAACAAACGCGCTCGAGCCCGAACACACACACACACACACACACATTCATTATATATGATCGTAAAATGGCACGATGTCGAACTCGAACCGTTTTGCGAATATGTGTGTAAATAAGTGCGTGTGTGTGTTTTAATAAATATCAGTCTTTTGATATGTGGAGTAAATATTTGTCGGAGAGTGTTTTCTCGTTGTATGTAAACATTTATAGCTCGTATGTAGATGGAAAAGGAATTGTCGATCAGACGACGAATCATATTTTTATTGTATAACGCAAACACACGGCTCGTCACGTTGTCCGAGCGTCGAAATGTTTTCAGAACAGAGTTCCGCGAATACGACATTTGCCCGGCCGTTGTTTTTATTAAACAGTGCGAACGCGGATTGCTTTTAGAATTTTGTCGTGTCATGCCGTTTTGCGACGGACGAGGTAGAGTAGTAGTACGTCGAACATTTCATTAATTCATATGTGCACGATCGAAAATCCTAGTCGTGAGAGTGACGCTTTTTAATAGACATCGCGTGTAATTACTTGCTCTATGATTTTCTATATCTTGATTTAATCGAAAAAACAATTCTTTTACTGAAAAATTGATATTATTTTTTCGTTCGAGTAAAAACCTCTATTAGATTTTCTCTAATACCTCGCACATTATAAATATATACAATTAATATCATCGTCATCATCATCACTATGAAAGTCTACATAAACCCAAAGCGTCGTGAAAGTTCTTCTTAAATATTTTCCTAAGATTATACTATTGTTTGCTATTTGTGTTTAGTCTCATCCGATTTTCATCTCGACTATATTTCAAAATTTCATCTTCGATAGCATCTCTTTTTTGTCTCTTGTTCGTTACTTTATGATAATTTTTATCTATCCGATATCTTCACTTTTCGCTGTATGTTCTATCCGTGTTCGTTTCCTCGATTTCATTTATTCTGTTATATTATACACTCTCGTCCGTCTTTGTTTTCACATACAGATGTTTTCGATCATACATATTAGGTTTCCTCGATTTCATATTTATTTGTTTGTGCGAATCACAATATTTACTTTGCGTAATGCATACTCGACGTATTTTCTCACGTACATTCGACACTTTGTGCTTTTAACCTCCGTTAATTGCCATAACAATCGCTCGTTACTTAATTTATTCTTAACAATTTGTCATCGGCGTATGCACGTATGTGTGTAGCGTTTATTTATTTATATGTTTGAAAAATGTCTGAAATATATTGTTATTCGTCTTTTTATTCAATAATAATCGATCGGATTGAAATTATAGTACTCGCTGATGAATGTTTGCGTGTGCGTTTATATGTATGGTACGAATGATGTTTGAAATGAAAATATATCAAATATGTTGAAAAAATCACAAGTATCACGTTTCGAAAATATGTTTCGTAACGGCATGTTGAATCTAAAACATTGCGCCGTTTTTCTATCTAGTAAATTAGATCCAAACGAACACACACACACACACACACACACATACATACATATACACACACACAATACATGTACGTGTTCATAGATGTGTGTGAATACACGCATATACACGCATTCACGCGCAAACGAACGAACGAACGAGGATGATTTTAAAAATTATTACACGTTTAGTGTAACTTAAGTGTTTCCATTAATATGTTTCAAAAACTCAACTGGATATTTATTATATTTAAAGAAACACATACATATATTTACATACACACACACACACATGTATATATATATATATATATATATATATATGTATGTATATGGAATCAACATACACACACAGATTCGTATTAATATAAATGTATGTTTGTATCATTCGTAGAAACACGTCGTCACGCAAACATATGATACATGATTTTAGGGATCGTGTCTTATCTAGTCAATCATTCATTTTACATCGTACACAAACACATTCATATACATTTAAATATATATATATATATATCTTCAAGTATAGAATTTCATTGACGATATCGCAGAAAATATTATTTTGTAAAACATTGAACAAGTGTAAACGAAAGACATATTTATTTAAATTCATCGCAGCTACGTCTAATGGCGGTTTATTAAGAAAATACCATTCTAAGGGACTACTGTAATTGCAAATTTATTATCGGCAGTTCTTTATTTACGAATCG
This sequence comes from Neoneuromus ignobilis, assembly GCA_029203775.1. Taxonomy (NCBI): domain Eukaryota; kingdom Metazoa; phylum Arthropoda; class Insecta; order Megaloptera; family Corydalidae; genus Neoneuromus; species Neoneuromus ignobilis. The sequence continues at coordinate 110,788 of CP092090.1, read as the reverse complement.
TATCAATGCGATGAGTACGAGAAGAATTTATTGTTGATAATATTACTCTTACGCGTTTTTTTTTTTTTATACATTTCATTGTATTTGCTCTAACCGTAATTCGTTCACTATTTTTATATTAAATACGATCAGACAATCCCTTAGATATTGATATAAATTATGAAAATTCTATTTTTGTTCTTTTTTAAAGAGATTACTCTTAATGATTTCGATAATATTAACTCTTCTAAAATTTTAATAATTAACAGATATTGATAATTTTACACCTTCAAATCCTCTAATCATTGCAGTTCAAGTTCTGTTTAAATGATACTTTTTAATTTGCTTATGCAATTTCAAGATCTACTCTAAATAAAATTAAGTGAGAAAATTAGATTAGTTATATCTGTTGCTATTTTTTTTTTTTTTTGTATCTTTCATTAATTCTCATTGTCAATAAATTCAGAATTATTAATTAAATTATTTTATAATTTAAATTACAGTAAATATTTTAAGTTTATTAACACGAATGGGAATTCCATATAGGTATGGTATTATGTTAGGATGTGTGTGTGTATATATATATATATATATATAAACGTAATTGGAAAAACCTACAAGTGGGTACGAGAACAGATAAGAATACGTGATATAATAGAATAAATGAAATCAAAGAAATGGGTATGAAGACAACTCGTAACAAGAAGAAAAGAATAACAGATGAACAAAAATCAATGTGAAATGATGATCAAGAGACAAAAGGAGATCAAAGAAAAGATCGTATCAAAGATAGAGGAATAAAGTTGCAAATTGGAGTGGAGGTGAGAGTTAAATGAAATTAGGTGTGGACAGGAAATGATAAATGTACCCCCTATGAGAACATTTAAGAAGATCTAATTCCGTTCGATGATATTTTCTCGTAGTTTTGTGCTGATGTAGGATTTTAATATATATATATATATATATATATATATATATATATATATATATATATATATATATATATATATATATATATATATATATATATATATATATATGTATATATATATATATATATATATATATATATATATGTCAAAATGTGGAATTTCATTGACGGTATTGCAGAAAGTAATGTTGAATAAAATATTGAATAAATTAAACGAAATACAAATTTATGAACGTTTCTATGCGGTGCTATGTATGTAATGCATACGCTGTTCGATATTCTCGTGAGATTATGTTTTTCTGATGCATTGTTGTACGATTAAATAGGATACGTGAATGCATTTTCGTCGTCGACGAAATCGGCAAGTGCTTGCTGTGCGTTCTTATCTGGACGAGTTTTACTAAGACACCGTCGTTTGGATATTTACAACAAAAAAGGATCCATCGTTTACGTGCCATTGTCGAACATTTGTCGATGATTTCTTGTTGCGAGTGAACGAGCAGTTTTTTCCTCGAATTTATTCATTAGAACGAATGAACGCCAAAACCACAAAATGTTTCCTGTCTCAATCTCGTGTCTCTGCGCGCGCGCACATACACACACATTATATATATATATATATATATATATATATATATATATATATATATATATATATATATATATATATTGTACGACATTAAAGTAATTTTTTATTGCATTGTCTCGGTCAAGGTCCGATTTATATATAAAGTTATCTATCATGTTTTTGACATACGCGACAAATGTATGCACCGATTTATAAAAAAAGTTTCTTATCTATATATATATATATATATATATATATATATATATATATATATATATATCTGTTGTGTATGTATGTATGTGCAGAAAAGTTAAAATAATCTTGGAGCGCAAAACATTTCTTCGACTCTCATTCGATTGTCGTATCGATATTTACTTCTTTATCGATTGAAGCACATCTGTATCCTGTATGTGTTTTTTTTTTTAATATATAAATATGATTAGAGAAAAAGTTGTTAACGTATAATGAGCAATCGTACAAGACGAATATCGTCGTGACAGGAACGTTGTATCATATTTGTGTTATAATTATGCTATTACACTTTCTTCTTAATTATCTCACGAATGTTTGTTGCCAAACGTATAGTCCGTCTGCTCTTGAAAAAAACAAACATTTTTTTCTCGTAAAAAATCCCCTCCGTACACATGCACCGGTATCGTTTAAATTCCGATATGAGAATCCATTTCGTCGCAAGTGTTTCGAATTGCCTGTTCCAGTTCGTAATTCCACACGATATTTTTCGCTTGTCGAGAAATTTTTCCTGTACAGTTAGAGGTTTGTCTGCAAACGTTCGTTTCTCTTGATCCCATTCTGATCTAATGTCGTTGTTTGAGAAGAGCATTATAGGAAAAAACCTACGCTTTAAGTATTTAAGTGTGTGTGTGTGCCTCCGTTGAGATTTGAACCGGACCGTAATACGTTGTCGACCAAACAGTCAATCGCAATGTGGTGCTGCGGTCCTACATAATATATATGTGTGTGTGTGTGTGTGTGCATGTGTGTGCGCGCGGTCGCGCACCGTTTAATATGATTGATGGTGCGGGCCACGCTAAATGGCCCGCGACGGTGGCCCGAAACAGCGCGCTCGCCCGCTTCATTTCTCTTTCCTGTCGGTCGAAATCTGTTGGGCGGAGTTCGCTTATTTGCTTACTTGCTGTCGTGTATTTATTCGTTTACTAGTTTCGACGACGACGACGACGGCCACGACGACGTCGTTACGGACTATTGATATCGTACGGCGGTGGTTATCATACGATCCGGGAAATTTCGAATGTGTTTTATCTTTGAACGCGCGCTCGTCTGTGCGTGCACTCGGTCCTCCGTATTTTCCTATTCTCTGCTCTTCGCTGGTTTATTTTCAAATTCTCGATTTCGTCTACCACAGAGACGTTCAGTTTTAGCTGTAAATGTCTATTTGTGTATTCGGACGCTTTGAAACTGTCTCACCTATTTTTTTTCGTTTCATCTTTCCACGCAAGTCGTAACGAATGATTTATTACGTTACTCATATGAAATCTTTTATTCTTTCTCTTTTGTTTTAGTTCTCATATATTCATATATATGTGTATATATATATATATATATATATATATATATATATATATATATATCTAAGTGTGAACGTACATTCATTCGTTTAATTATTTCGTTAGTGATAATTTTCATAACTTCTATAATATGAATGTTCTAGATTTAAACAGATTCGTTAGAGACAATATGCTATATGTATTTATGTTATATTAAAAACGACATTATGACACAAATTATTTCCTTTGAGACATGTGTATTGTTTTAGCATTTTTTTTGTCATTTTCTTATATTAGAAAAACCGTTTTGGTCTAAAGTGATCAATTAGTTTCTGAAAAGAATATCGTTATTAAATCTGAATTCGTCGATCATTATAAAGCCTAAACGATTGAAATGTGAGTAGTCTTTTTTTTCAAACTCTCGGCATTATGTAAATATAACATTTAATAGATTGTTTTCGTACAAATTTCAGTATTACAATATATATATATATATATATATATATATATATATATATATATATATATGTAATTATCACTAATTATCAAATTTTTTAAAAATAACAAATGCGGATTAAACTAGATCTTTTATTTAGATAGTACAATAATGTTAAATAGAATAAGAAGAAGGAAAAAAATTGCAAACTTTTCACTTACACATGTACATTTATATACATTTATATATATATATATATATATATATATATATATATATATATATATATATATATATATGTTTATATGGACATAGGAGAGAGTATTTCTATACGAGTGTTATGTTCTGAAGGCAATAGCGACATGTCGCTTTATCTGGAGCGACGGGGCGCAGCCCGAGGCCGTCTGGCCGCGATACGGTGCGACCCGAGGGTCATGTGCTCGCTCTTAAAGATGGAAAAAAACACACACTCAGCACATATACACATAGTGTATGTGTGTACGATATTTATTATTTACTCGATTGTGTGTGTATGCGTATGTTTGTTTTTCTTTTTTGTCTTCATATTTGACGAACTTACAAAGCTATTGCATATATTGCTACTGTTACCGTGCCACTGTATTGTAAGTGGACACCTTGTCTATGTAGTGTATGGTATATTCTGAAAGTGGATCTTGTGTATACATAGAAATACATACATATATATATATATATATATATATATATATATATATATATATATATATATATATATATATATATAAATGTGTATATATACATATTCAATGATAGTGTAATGAATGTTTAATGGATTACATGTACATTTTTACATATGTAAATATATGAAATGTTTTTTTATCCTGTTATAGAAAAGTAGTGGCTCGTTAAAAATAATAATACATTAGAATATAATTACACGACGATGTACGATTTTATTTATGTATATAATTGGAAATGTATTTTCAGTTCGAGTCACTGTACATTTCCTCTATCGATTTAAATATCGAAAAACAATAATGTTTTTTATAAAATTCTTCGAATGATCTGATATTTATAATATTATTTTACAATGAAAAGAATTGAAATCAAACATTCGTTTTTTTAAAAAAAATATCGAATATCTAAGAGTCAAAGTCAAATTCCTAATACTGGTGTTCATATATGTTTGTCTTCGTGATTTAAAATTTTAAATATCTACAGTTTAGCTAGAAAAAAGAATAAATTCTCTTTTCTATTACACACGCTAATATTCTATGTATGTATGTATGTATGTATGTATGGAATATGCATGGAAATTTTTACAGTGTGCATTTCAAGTACGACAGAGTATGTGTCATTGTATGAATTTCAAATTATATACCTATTTTGCCAAAAATATTCGTGTGATTCACACGAAACATGAATATATGCTAACAAAATCCGAACAATAACAGTGACTATTCTTAAGACATGATCGAGTGTCGGTTGTCGAAACAAGCGGCAGACGTTGTTGTAGTCTCTTGTGTTATGTCTGTTTGTGTGATGATTGACCAAAACCTGTGAACACACAAATACATACACACACACACGCATGCAATTGTTCACATAAATATACGTGTGCACGAGGGTACAGAGGATCGGTAAACAAACATACGTATGAGTAAGTGAGTGTCGACGACGTCCGTGTTCTTAGCCCGTTACTGTTTCGACGGTGTTAATTGGAAATGACCGAAATCGTATAGAAGCGCGCATTCGAACGAAATGTTCTTGTCCGTGTCGCTTTCTCGATGCTGACATGTCGGGGCGTTTGTCGTCGTGTAACATGTCGAGGTGGTTTCTGCATTTTTTCATATTTTACGTAAAGTCCATCGACTCGAAGTTGTTGTTCTTGTTTCGCTCGTTCAATAATATTCAGAGCCGATCGTACGATTGAGCTGTGGGCATGGTTTATTTTTCTCGTACAATCGCACGCATCGTCTTTTGTAATTTCTACAATACATCAAATTAAAAAAAAAAATACCAATAAACAAATTTCAATGCAAATTCATAACTAGCCACTATAAATGTACGAACTATCATTCATATTACTCCGTTCACTCTTACAGTGTTTACATTAAACGAATAAAATGCGATGTGGTTCAAAAAGTTAGAGATCTATCTTATCAACGATGCATCACGAAACAGGTAGATATCTACGTGATCTATTGGCGAAATGTTCTTTTATATATATATATATATATATATATATATATATATATATATATATATATACTCTATAAATGTACTTGCACCTGTTTAAAAATACTTACTTAAGACGGTAAATGAATCGGAGTACGTTTTAATTTGAAATCTCGATCAAAAATATTATTTTCAAAGTTTTCATCGTTTCGTTTGTGACAACATTTATCCTCGGACTCTAAAGACATATGCAATTCATTACGTGACAGATAAGCAAAAGAAATCCAATCATTGTAAAGTTTTCATCACGTCAGAATTGCTGAATAGTTTCAAGAGCTACATTACTTCAATTCGTTCTCTTCATACAGCTTACGAACGTATAACAACGATTCGTGCACCACATTTACTGTTCCTTCAGTGTGCTTGAGCGCAAAGTGTATTTATGAATCAGCATATATATATATATATATATATATATATATATATATATATATATATATATATATATATATATTTGTTATATAATGAAAAGTAAAAGACAAGTTCAAGTTTTCAGTAAATACAAGTTGCATCGAAATAATTGCTATTTACCCTTATTATATTAACCCTTATATTTACGTTAGTAAAAATAATATATATATATATATATAAAGTATGATTTCGATAAATTGTTTTTTGTGTTTGCGTAAGCGTCACTTAGTTCAGTGGTGTGTTTAAATAACATGTTTCGTCAATATGCAAATAAAAGTATGAGTTTTTGTTTATTGTCGAGAGAAACGCGATGATTATTTGTCCTGCAATGTGCGACTGGCAAATTAACAGCCTTTGCAATTTTTTTCTCCTTTACCAATTCACGTAACAGTTAGGAAATGATCTGTTAGTGTACATTTTTCTCATTGTTCTATAATAAGAAACGAATACAACAAATCGCCGATCTTTGCATAAAATGATGTCGTATCGAGTGTACGACGATTGCAAGTAATAAAAAAAATAAATAGTACTATTTCGGGAAACATTTCGATAATCGTATGTTTTTGTATAAAAATAATAAATGTGAAAATAAATTCGTTCGGTGGTGTTGTTATCGTCTGTCGATCTCGTTGTTGACGATAACGATGATGACGACGACGACGACGTCGATGATGATGATGTCGTTCGATCCCACGGCAAGTCGGTCACGTTCTTCCTTTTTAATCGGTCGGAGCGGCTGCAATATAATAATAATAATACTCAGTAATGATCGGTCTGCCGTCCGAGATGAACGATTGTGTTCGACGACGAGACGTGGATACATCGATCGGATGGGGTATGGCGAGAGGGACCGAGTTCGGATCTCGAACCGGTGACCGTGCGCCGATCAACGGTTCGCGGCGCGGTCGTGACCTCGCGCATTGGGTGGGCATCGACATCATCGTATTGTCACGTCCGACTATTTGTTTTTCGTGATTCATGAATGAGGCCGGTTCGAATTTCGGTTTAGGTGCACTGGCAGGTACACACGTATTTACATACATATGCACACACGTACATATGTATTTCGAGATCACAAACAATCGATGATCTTCGATCTGAATCTGAATGTGTCTGCTAATAAAATCACGATATTCTGTCGTACGCGAATGTAAAACAAATTGAATGATGCATGTATGTATGTATGTACGTACGTATGTACACTGTGTGAATTTCGTTGATTTGTTGCGAAATAACGCACCGTCATAAATCGACGAAAGGTGGACGTAAACGTAGACGAGTGAAACGGGTAAATCGTAGTACATGACGTCTCAATTGTTGGCAGGACCTCCTAGGAAGGGACAGATGTTGGATGCAGATAAAAGAGACATTTTAGTACTTAGTGGCGGCGAGCATGTACGCCACATCGGTCAGCCCTACCTGTGCTTTTCTTCTATGTATCTGTTTGTGAACTGTTGCCTGCTCACACACACACACACATATGTATATATATATATATATATATATATATATATATATATATTTATTTATTTAAACAAATATGACGTCTTCATGAAAATGGTAATTATTACGTTTCATTGTCAGTATTTCAAAAAAAAAACGTGAAAACTTTTCTGATATTATAAAAAGTGTACTAGAATAAAAGCAAATTTAAAAACGATGATTGAATTAAAAAAAAATATATTGTCCCTTAAATTCATCCAGTGTTCGTTTGACGGACTTCCATGTAAACATTATAATTACATACTTCACAATTTCGCACATATTCTATATATATTTTTGATTCGAAAAGCGATTTGTTTCTAATATTTCTGGAAAAAACAAACATCTACGACGACATTACGCGCCCTCTCATCCGCCGTGTCGGTGTGTGAGTGCGAGTCGACCTGACGCCCGTGCTGTCGGAATCCCATTGTGCTGTCCGTTTGTTCGCAGTCATCGTGCGCTCGTTTTGACGGGTTTCTGGTAAACCTTAAAACCTCTTAAACGCTATTCAATAGCTCTGCAGCACGCCAAGCATTATTGTGTCGACGGACACGGATTAAGAGAGGCTCGTGTCATTCGATAACATTTGAACAGTTGCAAGGGAGAAGGGGATGTTTCTCGGTCGACGAGAACGGCAAACGAGCGAATATTTTCTACGTAAATATCACATAGTATTTGTCATTTCACTCATTGTACATATCCATATATATATATATATATATATATATATATATATATATATATATATATATATAAATATATACATGTATGTATGTACATATGTTTATATAAAAAACGGTCACTTAATAAAATTACCCCCTCGGGAGAAATATTCAAGAACGATTCGAGCACCGATGACGATGCGAAGACGTGTCCGTGTCTCAATGAAACGTTCATCCTTGTGAAATCGTTTCGGATTTGGTCCGCTTGTCGATTTGTTTGTTTCATCGGCTGTATGCCGTCTTGTACACCAATACTCATTTATATATATATATATATATATATATATATATATATATATATATATATATATATATATATATATATATATATATATATACACGTACATGTATAATACCATATATATGCATGCATACGTAGAAATATGTACGTGGATGCTAAACATCGGTAATATTGCGCCATAAACTTATATTGCCTCTAATAATACTTAATTACTTAATGGCTGTTTAATCATTTAATGTTTTTCGGAAAACGTATTTAATTATCAACAGAGATATCTTAATAGTTTTCTTTTTATTTTTGTTCTTATCAGTACCTAATTAAATTTATGAAGACATGTATAACATTTACCAATATACATACTTGCATAGAATATATGTATATATATATATATATATATATATATATATATATATATATATATAATTATGTGTGAATTATTTATATTGAAATAAAATATCAATATTGATGAATAAAAAAAAAATGACGGAATAAAAAGAAATTGTAATCTGATTAATTGGAAATTAAAATTTACTTTGCTATTTAAAATATAATTACAAATTTATCAATTTCTGTACAATTATTTTATATTATACTTGTGTATGTATTTTTTTATATATATATATATATATATATATATATATATATATATATATATATATATATATGACTGATTATATACAGGGTTTTCCAATAAGCGCTCTAGAGAAGTTTAAATGGAAATAAAATAAAAATTATTAATTTAATTAGTTATTTTTTTAAGCATATTTTATGGAATTAATGATGGAATACAATTTCACTTATATGACCACTACGAATTCGCTTGACGTAGTGCATTCGTTTAGTCCGATTTTTAGTCACTCTTTCACATAATTGTGACCCAATTTCATGAATTACTACACGTTCAATGCTTATTTTTAATGCTTATGTTTGTGGTTTATAAGCATAAATCAATGATTTCACATGACCCTACAGAAAATAATCCAGTTGAGTTATATCACATGATCTTGGTGGCCAATCGATGGGTCCATTTTTTAAAATAATGGATTCATTAAACTCTTGTTTCAATAAGTCTATTGAAATTTTTACAATTTTTAAGCGATGTCGAAGTGTTAAACGTTCCACGATAATTCGTCAAACCGTACCGAGTCGAAATGTTAAAATGAGCTTAAAGAAAATTCAAATATGGCTGCCATCAGCTGTCAAAAATTCTGATATTCTTATTAGAAAACCCTATATATATTTATATGTTGTAATTTGTTCATTTAATATAAAATAAATAACTATGTCTTAATATAATCGATTATTGAACAAGTGCATCTAAATTTTTTTTTCGTTTTGTTGTCAATTCGTTTCATCTTCTAGTGAAAGTTTCGTATTCGTCGTCTAATTGTATTTCATTTATCAAGAACTAATTTTACTTACTCACACGTTACTATTTTACTCCATGAATACATTAATCAATTGATGATACGTTTCCGTCAAACGATATGAAAACACATCCTTCATGTATTTATATATTATATATAAGTGTGTATATATGTATATACATTATATATACACACACAGCAGATGAGCATTATCTGCTGATTACGCATACAAGTGAACATGTTCAGTGATTATGTGAATCTCTATACGTACGATATCGTATTCTAATGTGAATGTATGTGTGTGTGTACATTCATGTAGTGCGAGACGTAGAAAAAAAAGGTCGGATTATTACTCGTCGTGGTAGTCATCGTCGTCGTCGCTGTCGTCGTCGTCTTTGCCGCCGCCTTCGCCTTTAGACAGTGATTGATTAGTTGTTCGTTCGTAATACGGGAGCCGCCCGTCCGTTCACGCGTTACCGAAATGTTGTCGAGATTCCGACCGCGGCTCGTAACCAGATAAACTGAATTAGTGGAACATTTTTCTTTGCATAGCTTGTGATGTTACTATTGCTGTACACCGCGAAGCGACCGCGCTCTCCTGTATGCGTGAACGTACACACACACACACACACACGCGAACATTCTCCGCATAGCTACGCTGTCGTCCTTTTTTAATTGGTTAAATTAAAATATTACTAATGAGACGTTCGATAAATCATTTTCGAACGGCGCATACACATGCTCTCGGAGGTCATTTTTCTACAAAAGCGTACGCCGTATTCATTTCGGATTCATCTCGGGCCGACGAAATTCAAAGCGAACATGGCGGACGTCGTTCCCACGTCGAACTTTAACGTCCCTAAAGACGTATCCTCAGTATATATATATATTTATCTAATCAAAAGAAAAACATCGACGTCGTCGTCGTCGTCTCGACGGGAATCGATACTTTACAAATTCGGAACATGCTGTGTACGTTCTGTCTTAACGAATTCGCAGTTCTTTTCGTGAATGTTTGTATAGGAAGACGAAACCACTTGAAACGATAAGAGGAGACTCGTACGCACACGTACGAAACGCTCGAAATTGTTTAGAAAAACACGTAAATAGATATTCTCGTCGCTCGCTTCTCGTTATGTCTCGACGATAATTATCTTTCATTATTATTGTTATTATCGTCGTTATTATTGTTATTATCATCATCATTATCATCGGGTCGCTTACTCACACTCGTAAAGAGCGATTGCTGTACGTACCTACAGTTACGTTAACACACACACACACACACATACACACTTACGTGGATACATTTATGTAAGTTTATATATATATATATTAGGCATTTTTCATCTTTGTACAAAAAGCGGAAATCGCGTCCGCGTGTTTCTCTGTGCGCGCGATGTCCGAGACAGAAACAGCGATCGTCGCTTTGGTCAGCTCGTGCGTACGTCTCGTGTCTTCGTCGCGAGAATCGCTCGTTCGCGACCCCGTGCGGCCACCCGCGAGGCGTCGTCACCACCTCTAATGATTTCCGTCAACACGTATTTAAGCACTTAGCACGTCTTTTATGCATTTCAAAGTCTCACATGGCGTGTTTGCGTATTACATAAACTTCGGTCGAATTCCGTTGCATCGACGCACTGTCCGTCCGTTGCGTTTCTTCGTTCCATTGTATATTTTTTTCATTTAGCCCATCGGCTCCGCACTCTGTCGTTTCGTTCCGCACAGAGGTCAATAGTCTGTCGAATCTTCCTTTGGGAACGACGAACCTTCGGCCGAGAAAATTTACATCGCTGTTTTCTTTTCTTTTCGATAACAGTACCTCTCGTGCACACACGTGTTTTCATCTCTAGCTCTTGTACTGTTAACATCACGTACGTTCGTCAACTATTGTTCAATACATACATACACGAGAGCGATGAAGGATTTCGAATTGAATTCCGTTCTATTCGGACTTTTTAAATACGCCGACTATTGCTTCGTACCTCTAACACGTCGACCACGATTCTGTTTAGTAAAAAAAAACATATTCGAAAATAAGAGCGCATTTTTCTATTCTTCGATGGACTAAGTCTTTTTTCTCTGTTAAATCACTTCGGATCAATAGGCACATATATGAATAAGTGTTTGCTTTGTATACGCCTTACCTGCCTATGTATACGAACGAGAGAGAGAGAGAGAGAGACGAACCGAGTTTTCTGCAATATTCATTTTACGAGTGTTATTGATTTATGCAGTCGTAAATCTCGTTATCGTTCGCGATGTGTAACGGTCTAATCGAAATTTCGCGCCACAGACGAACGCTCGAACGGAACTCCGAGTATCTCGTAAACAAGGCACTTCTCGTCGTGTTCGTGTCGGAGTGTGCGAACGAACGTAGAATGAAATAACGTGGTCGAACGGAAAGACGACGAAAACAAGAGCAACGCCTTATTGCCACGTGCATCGGTCGATATTCGATCGCCAACATTCGCAACGAACGATACGATGTTCGGAAAGAGGCTCGTTAAACGATGAACGACGTTATCGAAGTGACGCGTCTCTAGTCTGATCGTCAATGGAAATGTTCGAATTTTACAAAATCTTTCTCTTAAACCTGTTGTATTCGATAGATATAATAGGTGTTTAGTGATTTGAATGCAAGGCTGTTGTCTTATTCCTCTTGTGATCTTTTCATAAAATGTAAAAGGTTATTATTTTTTTTTCACGATAACATATATTTATTTTATATCATCATCATCATTAATAGGGGAAGCAGCCCCTTTCTATTCATTGCTGGATAAAGACATCTCTTAAAATTGTTGATATCCTTTCTTTTTTACTTTCTTCCAACGTATTTTCTTATGTCTGTGTACTATTATATATCATTACGGTCTTAGGACTTTTTATATCTTTGAATTCCCAATCAATAGTTTCTTTCTTATATGTCATATGTTTATATATATATATATATATATATATATATATGTATGTATATATGTATGTATGTATATATGTATGTATGTATGTATGTATGTATGTATCATAAAAACCTATATCAGTCCATTGCTGGACGAAAACCTTATTAGATAGAATATTATTAGATCCCCTTAAATGTTTTTTTTTTAAATTTCTCTGTTTTTTGTTCGTAACTAATCTCATCCAATTTTCACCTCTATTGTACTTTATAATTTCATCCCACCGTTTTTGATTGGATCTTTTTCTTAACTTTTTTTTGTCTCTTGATTAATATTTAATAATAGTTGTTGTTCATCTATTATCTCCTCTTCTTGTTATGTGTTTTGTTCAAGCCCATTTCAATGATTTTACTTGTTCTAATATATCAGTTACTCTTGCTTATTCCCGTATCCATTTATAGGTTTTTAGATCACGTTTAGAAATTCCCAACATTAACTTGTTCACACTTCGTTACTTTGTCAACAGTTTTTGTTTGTCTTTTAAATTCATTATCAAAGATTCCGATCCGCGAGTACATATAGTAGGTAGTACATATTGATTGTATGTTTTCCGTTTCAGACTCAATGATATTTTACTCTTCATTATATTATTCATTTCTGTAAATGTTGCTTATTTTGTCTTAATTCTTAATCTAATTTTTGGTCATTGGTCACCATCATATCATATAATTTTCCTTAAGTATTTTATTTCATCCATTTGTTTCAAGCATTGTTCTTCTAAATGTAAATTATCTTTCTCTACAAATCCATTAAACATGAATTGATTTTGTTCATATTTATTTTTAATCGAATTTTTCTCATTTTTTTTGGAATATCCATATTCACACACACACACACACACACACACACACACACACATATATATATATATATATATATATATATATATATATATATATATGCAATATACTATTAAGTTCAATAATAATATTATAACTTGTGAAATGTAACATTCTGTTTGCAATTAATCAGTGATGTGTATATTTTTTCAACTAAATTAATAATTCATACTTCGATGATTCAATTTAATTCGTGCAGCTCTATATGGTTGATTGTTGTTGATAGATAAAACAATAACTAAAAACACATGTTAGTTTAATATTGTATGTTTATATCTAAACACATATTTATAAATAAACATATATATGTGAAAATCGATAGATGAATAATTTTTTTCCAAAAGAAAAAATATCTCTACAGCTCTCTGCAAATTGAAAAGAATAAAATTAGTTACATATAAAAAACGCAAATCTTTCTTGCACCGTCTTCTTCATCTACGATCAACAGTAATCGGTTCATCATTAAGTACTTCTGTTACATAGTTCATATAGACACATAAATACATACACACATGTGTATATATATATATATATATATATATATATATATATATATCGATTCATATATATATATATATGTGTGTGTGTGTGTGTATAGATACTTGAACCACTTGTCAGACGAAATTCATAATTTTCTTGCACGTCATCGTCGCGCACCACATATCTTCTATTATTATTATTATCATTATTATATAGATATACATTTTTTTACATCAGATGTTCGTCTCTCCGCATAATCTTCTCACAAGAACCCATACATTGTGGACTTTCTGTTAATACGTAATAAGCTGTAATTGTGAAGCCTTCATTTTTTCAATACCGAACCGGCTTTTATGTTTATTTAACTCACTGACGTTGCTTTGTGTATACTTTTTTTATTATTATTATTTGTTTCATACATATATATATATATATATATATATATATATATATATATATACAAATACACATACACACGCATCATAAAATTGATTCAATAGAAACGGTAGATAAGATGAATCGAACAAACGTGTCGGTCGAACGACAAGGATTCGGGACTGTTGAAAGACCGCATCAACAATTGCAATTATTAATCCACTCGACGTCGACAGACAAACAAATAAACAGGAGGACAATGTAAGGATTCGAGTATGTTGTCGACAATTGTGACAGATTGTTATTCTGCCGAGGGTCGCGTGTGCGTGTGTGTATGTGTTTATGAACATGTTAACATTAAGTGCACTTGATTACGTGCACACACATATACGTATGTATATATTATACATAATACGCTTACGTTTTATTATTATTATTATATATATATATATATATATATATATATATATATATATATATATATATGAAAGCATCATCGTGTGTTTCCACGATTGATTGTTTTTTGAACGTGTAGTTCTTGTTCGACTGCAGTAACAATTCGTTTACTCGTGTGTTCGTATGTACAAAAGTTCGAGTTTTTAAAGTGTAGTATTCTATTTTTATTTTTTTATTTTTTTTTTGCTGGAATCAACCGTCTGAAAACGAGAATAAAAAAAACGAACGAACGAACAAACAAACCTTCTCGAGTTTCTCATGCGCTTGTTTGTTTATTACGAACATAAATGTCGCCGAATATGACAGACGGGAGAAACGTTCTTCGTTACTTTGCAATGAATCATTGTAGAGCGAGCACTCCGACGTGACATCGTGCGTGTCTTGTTCTCGTCTTAGTCTTCGTTATCGTCGTCGTCGATTGTTGGTTATTCGAAAGATGCGCCTTAGACGGGCGACGTTGTGCTTCCTAGCACGTCCGTTCATAAAAAGAAACATTTCGGTAGTAGAGACACACACACACACACATCTGGATCAGCCATTCAACTGATCGTCCGTTAAGAGCGCGGCTTCACTAGATAAAACAAGTACGTAAACGGACGACAGACACGCATCGGCGACAATAAAAATCGTATTTTATTATCGGCCGAACGGAATGCGACGCAGTCGACACTGTTACGACGAGAAAGAATTATTTAAATTCTTGCACTGTGCAACGGTAGTCGATTCGCGCGCGTCCACTTACTCGCACGATTGATTTATTATTTTCTCGTTCGTCGAATTTCACACGCCGTTCTTCATGTCGATACTCGAGTAGTTTCCATGTCGTCGTATCGATTACAATCCGAGTGTCCGAATCACTGCAAGTCGTACGCGTACTCTTGAATCACTGCTCGCCGGAGGACGGTCGTTAATATACATTTTTTGTCTGTTTGAATCGGCGTCGAGGACAATGGTCAGGGAGGATCTTTAGTTCGATGCTGTATATATATATCTGCACGGATGTGTAGTATTTCTTAAAATCATTTCGTAATTGTACGTGCGGAGACATTTTGATACCGTTTTCTTTACATTATGTTATTTTAGCTAATATCTTTTAGTGACTTTTGTACATTTATATATATATATATATATTTAAAAAAAAAAACGTGCGAATGAAGAAGACAGCCGATCGTTTGACAAATTATCCGTACGTCATTATTCGTGCAACATATTCGTCTATAAAGTTATATGTTAATGTGAGATGACAAACGTCATCGTCGTCGCGCGGTGATTTCGAGTCGCTCTCGTCGTCTGTGACGTTGCGTCCGACCGCCCGAAATAGACGAGAGATCGGCGTCTTGCGACACAGTTCGCTCGACGTTCATTTGTCATCGGCACGAACACGCACGCACACACACACACGCACGCGCGCGCGCACACGCACGCATACACAGATCCGTGCCGCCGTCGCTGTCTCACCCGCACGCATGCAACGCAATTAAAGATGTTAAATGGACATTTTTCAGCGAACGTCGGGCGCGGCGCATACATCACCCGGGCAGGCTCGACGTTTCGAGCGCGACGTCAAAAGCGCGGGCACCGTTAATTTATATCGCGGCGCGCGGACGCGCGTTTCGCGTCTCCGTTGCACTCGCGCTACGGCCGAACGGTAAAAATGGGAAAATTTATGTACGTCGATGTCTGTGTGCGTGCGTGTGAGTGTGCACGTAATTACTGTTGAAAAATTGACTCGGATGATAGATTGATTGCGGCGTGTCGTGTCGTTCGTTATTCCGCTCTTCTCCCTCGCGTAAAAACACAAACACTTAAATATATAATTGGCAGGGGAGGCACGTCGAAATATATTAATGACATGTGTCGTGTCGGCCTAATGTGTGTGTGTGTGTGTGTGTGAATGTGACTCGTTTCGGAATCTGTGCGACATTTATTGTACGAAGACTTTTGAACGCGTACGTGTATACAACAGTACGCATAATAAACATTTATATGCATATTCATATATTTACATATATACGTGCACGAATAAACATAAGTATGTATATGTTTGTTATAAACTTTAATAAATTCGAACGTATGATATACAGTTTTATTCTTACGATATTAGTTGTGTTGAATCCTTTACGTGCATATATCATGTAAATGAGTACATAGATATGTGAAAAAATGAATTCGTTCGATGTTTATTTTCAGAGACATTTATCGCGATACAATTTATTTGTGCAATTAAAATCTCGTCTCGATCCAATCTTTCGCGAGTATCGAAATCGTTTCGAATAGAGAACTACGTCCAAGCGACGTTTCCGTGTTTGTCTTCGTCTACGAATCTCGTACATACGTCCATGAATTTATGTACGTGCATTGTTTTCGATGCGATTTGTCAGCCGAGCGCGGGCTATACTCGTATGTACTGTCAGCACGACGTCGCGACGCGTTCGAATTCATCATGTTTAATAATCCGTTTCGAGCGTGTGCCGTTAACGTCGCATCGTACGCATCGATAACACCCACGAAGCGAACATTAATAAGAGACGCGCGTCGGTCATACGTTGTACGTTCGATGTCCCGGATCGATTTAACGTGCAGGTAGAACGAGCGCGTCCTTACAATTGAAAATATAAATCCGAAAGCGATTATCGTCGCGGATTTATATTCTACAGTCTAACGTGTTGTTTATTTTCTTTGTATTCGACAGCAGCAGCAGCAACAGCAGCACGATCGGTATGCGGTGCCGTCGGTAGGTCGGGAGCCGAGTCCGGCGCGTGGAGACGCCGTCGCGCCTGGAGCGACGACGTGCGACGCGACCGGCGGCGACACGACGAGCGGTTGTAGCACACCGACGTCGTTACACAACAACAACAACAACAACAACAACGAGAGACGATGGCGCGATCAGCACGATCCTCTCGGCGGTTGTCCGTCGCCGACGGGCGGCGTCATCGGCGATCACGAAACGGCCGACTGCGCCGGCTGCGGAGCGCGGATCCTCGATCGCTTCTACTTGCAAGCGGTCGACAGGCGGTGGCACGCGACGTGCTTGCAGTGCTGCCAGTGCCGGCTGCCACTCGACACCGAGCTCACATGTTTCTCACGAGACGGAAACATCTATTGCAAACAAGACTATTACAGGTCGGTGTTTTCTTTTCTTTTTCTTTTTTTTTTTAAAAAAAAAAACAATTATAATTGTCGATTAGTCACATCGTCGTGCCACGCTATACAGTCAAAAACGTAGATCGTGACGACGATGAGACCTAGAGTGTACGATAGTAATTCGCAATCGTACACGTGCGTACGTACGTTGTCTCGCACGTTTTTTTTTTTTAATAAAATTCTTATGTCGGACAGATGATCCGCAAAACGGATCGAAATAAGTGAATTTCTTTCGGACATGCTTGCACAATCGAAACGAATTCTTTTTTCGTTCGAAATCATTACGTTTTGTACTCACCGTTGTCGGTGACTTTCTCATAAATCAGTTTCGTTGTCAAAAAAAAAAATACATTTCCTCAAACTAAGCGGGAGGTCTCTTAATGACAGCGTTACAATCAATAGCGATCTATATCGTCCGAATAACTACATCGTGGATTAAACGTACGGAGAGGGAATCGTCGTAAGCCTCAATTTACGAACGCGTATTCTCTTAGAAATGAATACATTACATGCACACATACGTACATGTACGAGTATGTGTGCGTTGTAGAACCGTATGCAAGATTATTGTAAAATTCGGCACCGTGTTAAAAATGCAGTACAAAAAAATAATGTTATATATAAACAATATTTATATATATATATATATTCATATGTGTGTGTGTTTCTTTCTTTCTTCTAATACAAATGTGTGGTGCGGATGATAAGGAGTCGTCTAGAATGTAAATAGAGCGTGCAAGGTAATCTCGAGTCGGGTGGTAGGCGCGGGGCCAATTAACGTTGCGAACGCGCGTTCGACTTGGGTGGCGGTGCGGATTGACGTTCGATTCTCGCTGCTGGAGCTCTCGATGCGTCGTGCGATACAATGCACGTAGCACTGCGCGACTTAACTGTTGTTGCTGTTGTACATGTGGCCGTGGATGGACGTTGCTGTTGTTGTGTTGTGTTGTCGTGCCACGGCCCGCACGGGTCCGGATCGGCAGAGGAGGTCGGTGCGGTGTCGCGCACGACGTATCTCCACCATCGCGACGACATACAGATAGCGCGTCTCGCGGCGGGCGGTAAATCGCCGAGTCGTGACTATTAACGCCGCGGGTCGGCCGTGTCGTCCGAGGACCACCGCCGCGTCGCACGGGCAACTCGTCGTGCGCGAATATCAGTGCCGACGATTGACTCGACTGGAGCGGCGGCGTGAGTATGTGTGCGCGTTTCTGTACGTTTTTCATTCGATTACATCGGACGCTCTGAACAGGTGTCTGGTCCAGATGAGAGAACGGCGACGCTGTCGGATTCGTCCTTCATCGACTCGACTGTTTAATATATTTTTGAAAAGGGTCCGACGACGGATCCGAAACGGCATCTTCCTTTTTTTTTTTTTGCTTACTCGATTATCGTTACAATTAAATATTTTATATATTTTCAAATTATCGCATTTGAATATTCTCATATAATTTGTCTATAAATTGATATTGAGTAAACACTTAATTTCCAAAACAGTATCGGACTTTTTATTTTACGAAGAGAGAATTATTATTTTTACATAATATTTGAAATTTATCGTCCCTCTCTACGAGCTTATCTCAAATATACCCCTATTTTTAATTGTTGTCGAGGTCACGATTTCATCCTATTGAAATTATAACTTTGAATGGACAGGATTGATTTCAAATTGAACAAAATTTAACGTTTGTTCACAAAACGACGACCGAAGGCAAAATACCTTTATGTTTCTATTTCGTATTTTTTTTGCTTTCGCCCTCACGTGTTGTCGAACAGAAAACAAATACTTCGACCTTGTTTCGCACATGTCTACTTGAATTATACGTAAATATTGTATGTGTGTACACACACACACACATGTACATATATATATATATATATATATATGTGTGTGTATGTATGAATATGTATCTGCGTTTAGTAATCCGTTCGATCAATAAAAGAGCCAGTCGACGCAGCGAAACGACTTAACAATGACCCGCAATAAAGCGTTTTATTATAGCGCCTAACAGCAACAACACAACGACGACGATCGTCGTAAATCTTTCACTGTACGAGCAAATAATGTGTGTGTGTGTGTGTGTGTAAAGGTGTTTATATATGGGTGTTTTTTCTTTTTTTTTTTTGAAAAAAAAAACGCAACTCGCACAAGTCCGTATTCGAAACAAAAGTGTCTGCGTGGACGAATGGCCGCCAGATTATAACGTGCCAGCTATATAATATTTAATTCTAGATACAATCGCCGACGAGTGTATTTGTTCGAATCGGATAAGATACAATAATTTTGTCTGATCGATCAACAAAGAATATTTCCGCATAATAAATACATATATATATATATATATGTATTACAAATTGCAGACCACGGATTTTCTTCTCTATTGAAAATGGAAATACAGTAGTTTCTCGTTAATGTAATTTTTCTACAAATAATTTAAAGCTCAGTGATCTTTTCACATATTAGCTCATCTGTCACTGTTGTATTGTGTCACGTATGAACAATATTTCCGCTTTAGATGTTTGCATTTATTTCTATGAATATTGTAGCGAATTGTTTTCCCATTTTAATTCAGTGTCTTACACACGATTATCGAAACACATACATTGTATATATGTATACGTAAAAAGTAGTAGAGATTAGAAAAGACGAAATTCAATTTAGCTGTGTCGACGTCTGTGCATTTATACAACGATCGCGAAAGCTATCAATCTTAGGTATATCTCATAGGAGCGTTCAGATAAACAATTAAATTCCGTGCGCGACGATAAAGAAATAAAATTACAGTAACGCTGAATCATTTTAATTGATATCGAACGTTCGACAACAATCTGTTTGCTCTCGACGCTCGGATTGTCTGTACGTGAGCGCAATTATGCGGACGAAACATTTTTTTATAATTACGCACAGATATGTGTATACTCGTATATATACACATGTTTATGTGCATGTGTGTACGTAACAAGTAGAGCGCACATCGATCGTTAATAATATTTATGTGATGTATAAAATAACCGTAGTAATAATGTTAACGATAACAATAACAATAACGATGATAATAATAATGATGATGATGACGAAGGAGAGACAAAAAGAAGCTTACGGCGCGATGCTGTCGTACAGCGACAATGTCTTTAATCGCCAGTAAAATATTCTGAACGCGCGGTGGTCGATGGCACGAGCAAAAAACTCCTACAAGAAGAATATCACTGTGCACACCGTGAAACCGGCTCGATGTTTTTCAACGAGCTACGTCGTCGGCGGCACCGAACGAACAAACTCTCTTCGACAGTTGAAATTGTCGACGGTTCGTCTATCGTACGACCACGGGGTGCGTCATTCTCTCTATCGTTTTTCTCCTCGTCGCGATAAAATATTTCCGGATCCGATGTAGAGGAACGTACGTGGAGTACCAGTGTGCCCGATGTTATTAACACATTTCGATACGTTTAAAATGTTTTTAATTTTTACAAACATATACGGTGAGTATGAGTCAAAGTGAAACTCATACAGAGTTATGTTTCCGACAATTTTACACGTATATTTTGATATAATAACAATTTTCTTTATTTCTTTTGTACAAGTTCTTTATTAGGGTTATTTTTATTATATTTGAAAATTTCAATCGTAAATCAACTGTACTTCTATTCCAGAAAAAGTAACCGTTTCCGAAAAATGAACGAAAAATACATCAAAATGAAACTCGTACGACGAATTACTCTCGCTCGAAAACCGCTGTGTTAAGAAAGTATACACTTCAAATATGTGTTTGGTCATTTTGGTTACAAAAAAAAAAAAAAAAAACTATTGTTAAGTCGTTTGTAATCATTTTGTTAAAAAAAAAATGTAAGTTTGATTTTCACTTTGAATAGACAAAGGGGACAATCATCGACCGACGAGCGAAAGTTAATGATTTTTCATTACAAAAATGGAAAAACTCTACGTGAAATGGCGAAAACAGTTAATAGAAGCCACAATACAGTGCAATCTGTAATAAAAAGATTTAAAAACGGCCAAAATGTTGACAATCAAGTCGGAAAGAGTCTCCGTAAGATTCTTAATGGCCGTGACGAGCGTTGGATTCTACGAAAAATTAAAGAAAATTCGAAAATTAGCGCATCCAAATTGACTTTAGAAGTTAAAAAGTATCTAAATGAAAAATCAAGCCCCAAACAAATTCGAAATATACTAAATAAAAATGGGTTTCATGCTCGTATTGCCAGGAAGAAATCTTTCATAAATCTAGCTAATCGCAACAAAAGGTTAAGCTTCGTTCGGGAACAATAAGAGTTGTTGATAAGGGTTTTGATTATCGAAAAGATGTCTTGTTTACGGACGAAAGCGAATATAATTTATTTGGATCCAATGGGAGAAATAATGTACGGCAGAAACCAAATACAGAAATGTCTGTAAAACACTTACATTAAAACATAAGAGCGGTCATGTTATGTATGGTACGGTGGTGTATGTCTACGAGACGGGTTGGAAATGTAACTTGATAGATGGCATTATGAATCAAAATGTTTATATTGATCTATTAAGAAAAAATTTGAAAGCCAGTGCTCAAAAACTTGGTATTTTACAAACATTTAATTTTTATCAGGACAACGACCCGAAGCACAAAGCTTATAAAACAAGTAGTTGGTTGTTAAATAACTGCCCCAAAGTACTGGAAACACCACCACAATCACCTGATGTAAGTGTGATTGAAAATCTACGGAATCACTTAGAAGTTGCCATTAGAACACACACTATAAGTAATAAAAATGATTTAAAAAAGGGGTGTTTGAAGAATGGAGAAAAATTGATCTAGCTTATTGTGAAAAACTAGTTAAATCCATTCCGAATCGTTTAAAGGCTACTCTACTAAGTACTAAAACAATTCAATCCATTGTAAATTTCAATTTAATAAATAATTTGTTAGTTGTACGAGTTTCATTTTGATGTGTTTTTAAATGATTTTTCAGAATCCGTACTGTTTTTTTGGTCTTTAAGTGTTATTTTATGATTTATTTATTTTTATATGATAAAAATATCCTCAATAAACAATTTAAGTCAAATATAAAAGGGATTTTTTTTTGTTATTTAAAAATTTATTGAACATCATATTGTATGAGTTTCACTTTGACTCACTGTACGTAGTATTATATATATATATATATAATACACTTTTATTTTCCATTGATACGTTGAGATTTTGTATAGGTATGTTATTTTGACCATTTTCTCTTATTCCTGTTTTGTTTATTTTCATTATCTTCGATTCATTCTCAATTATCTCAATATTTCATCTGCTTTTTTCTTCTTTCCATCTGTTCACAGCTTTTTGTACATTTCATTCAGAATCAAGAACGATAACTATAGCGTCGACATATAGAAAAGTTCGACACACCACTCTTGCAGGAGAAATTTTCAAAGTTTCAATAAGGTTTTGTTTTACATCGTTTGTATAATTTTTATCGATTAAACACGATAGGATTACAGGTGTAATTCAGATAGTACAAAAGAGAATTGTTTTGCGATTGTATCGATGTGGTGGACTCGGCTTTGATGTGATCTCACGTGCTGCTGTTACGACGTTAATTTGTAATTTTTGCACTCGCGAAACAATGATCGGACGAATGACGAAGACAGGGCACGTACGTACACGGTGTTTATTATTATTATTATTGTATATTTCTATGCATACCGAAACGTTAATATTCGCTAGTTCACTCGGTCGTGTTCGAAATTTGATTGCACGAAGTGGCTTCGTTTACTCGAAATATTAATAGTAGTTATAGTGTGTAATTTAATGACGATAATCATTTCTATCCGTTTCATTTGTATTCAGTTTGAATCGTTAATTCGCTGTTGTAGCGAAATCATATTCTACATGTAATAATGTATCGGCGAGGAGTACGTACGTAACGATTTTACGTTTCATACGATCTGAAAAAAGACCCGTTCGTTTTTGAATCGCGTACGTTCGTAAAAACAGTTCATCCATTAAAAGTGACAGGTCGATTATGAACGATCATATTTCTGATACGGGCAGAGAGTAAACGTGTGTGTGTGTGTGTGTGATTCGAATATATTTTGTAATTTTCCACACGTTTCACAATTTCTTTATAATTCTTATTGTGTGCGTGTGTGTGTGTGTATGAATGTAATATATACAAAAGACATTACATTCATACACACACACACACACGTGCACGTATACGTGTACGTATCGTAGTCGTGTGTGTGTCGTGTCGATTCCCACAGTGGTGTTATCTGATAGTAGCGCGCGGCCAAATGTGATATCATTCCGTTACGAGCGCTCTCGACGGCCCGATAAACATCTGACGATCGCGTTACCAACAATGCGACTCCTCGCGTTCGCAGAGCCGCGGGGACGGTGCGTAGCGATGCGACGCTCGTAGCTGTGTGGTTTTTTAAGTGCTTTCTCAATTCATATTTTATCCGTTTTCCGTGTTAAACGCTTGCATGCCGACAGTTTCCGGCGCACGCGAACGTTTCTCGGATTCATCTGCCGGCACGCATCGACGGCATTCGATACGACGACGACGAACGCCGATCATCAACGCTCGACAATGTGTGAGTGTGCTTAACATTGAACAATTTGCCACGTTGGTTAATTGAAACCATAATAAGTTATCAATAGAAAATGCACGTGTATATTATCGAAATTGTTTCGAATTTAGATATGGACAAATTTCAAAACTGAAACTACGATGGAAAAAACAATAACGATAAGAGGACGATAAATCATCGTTAAAAATTATATCGACTCACTTCGTCACCAATCTTTCACATTCTTTTTTCTTTTTATCTCCGTTTCGTAATGATCTCATTCATCAATTATCCTCTCTTCTTGTTATGTATTCCGTCCATGTCTATTTCAAAAATTATATTTGTTCTATTATAATATGCTTGTATATTAGATATTATTGTTATTATCAGCAGATTAAATATCTTTCTTTTCCATGTTACTCTGACCGTTTTGTTATACCTCTGTGTCTAATCCATCGGTGAGTCTTTTTTTAGGCTCCTTGCTATATGACCGATTCATTTTCATTTCAAACTTTTAACTCTTGCTATAAAGTCTATAATTTTAGTGTTTTTTCAATGTATCGATTCTAATATATATCTTTTTATGCTTTTTTATGTTTGTCCGGTGTCGCTAAATTATGTCAACATGTAAGACCCACGTTTCATTGCCATAAGTGAGAACTGGCTGGATGTATTTGAACAACAACAACAAAAAAAAAATGTTTTAAATATTGACGAATATTCGATTATATATATATGAGACAAGGTATTATTTATGAATACATATACATACGTACACAGACACATACATATATGTATGTATTCTATTTACACGTAAATGATTAAAGTTTAGAATTGAATAATGTTCGCAGGCGCAAATGCATTACGAATGAAATGGTTCGAGAAAAAACGACGATGACGACTGTGATACGGAGTAATCGGAGCGAAATAAAACATTTCCCTTATGGCATGTTAACACGATCGTAACGTACGTACACGAACGCGCGTACTCTTATATATATATATATATATATATATATATATATATATATATATATATATATATAAAACTTGATACGCGTATGTGAATGTATAAAAGAACTTACCACTCTGGGCCGAGACATTTTTACAGCGGAAATAAAGTTGTCAAATTAATTCGTACTTAAAACCGTTCGTTTAAGAAATCTCGCGATCCGTGACCGCCGCTGTTTGTTGTCTGTTGTTATGTTGCGTGTTAGCGATTACGATACTCTCGAATGCCGCCGCCGACGACGACGACGGGCGTTAATCGTAATCGATTGCGAAAATTCTCAACGATATCGAATTGAATAATGGCGATCGGCGTCGCTCGCATATTTCATCGTCGCTTCTTCTTGAAAAAGTCTCTCGCACTACGTACACGTAAATGCGATACAAATGTTGCGAGCTACTTAATCGCACGGGCACGGGTGCCGATATCTGTTATGTACTTCCGTCGTATCTCGTATTCGTATCAGCATAGAGCAGCTGCCAAATCTATAGGTGGCAGGTGGACAGACGGTCGGACAGGACTGGCGAGCCGTTCGCTGTCGGATTGTATTTTTCTGATTTCCGATGATTTTTGGGGTGCATGCATACATATGTTTACGTTCACGCAAGTACACACACACACACACACGTGCGATGAATAAAAACAAGTATTTCTAATGAAACAATCCGATACAACCGATGTTTTAATTACGACCGGTCGATGATTATTAGAATTGTTAATTTCAAATTGATTTCGTATCTACATGTTTGTATGTAATTATTTTCAATGCACAATTGAACTGTTTCTGATGCGATCAAGTGGATTTTTTTTTAAATAATTTCCGTTAATCAAAACCGTATAATTAATTCTCGATTCGATTACACATAAAGTTTTTTTTTTTTCACTTTCCTAATATTGATTTCAGATCGTAACGATAGACTAATTATCAGATCGTCTCGGACGCACTTTAATTTCGATTCGAAACGATGACAGTATTTTTCATTAATTATTACGAATTGATGATTCGCGATTACTTGAAATCATTTTGAATTTAAAATTGAACAGAATTCACAAGAGCCTCGAGAATATCTATCTATTTCTCTATCGAAATTGGAAATTGAATGAGATCCGGTTTATCAGTAGGTGAATTCAGTAATAATATCAAAAAAAAAAAAAAAAAAAAAATACGACCGTACATCACACAATCCGGGTGCTTACCGTACACATGCGGAAGACTGTTTGTACGTGTACTCCGTAATGAACGATGACATTCCACAAAATGCATTCTAGCACCGAACGTGTACAGTGCACAGCACGAGTTCATATTTTCAAGTGTTTACACGGCCGCCGGTACGCACACGAGGGCTTGTGTGTGTGCGTGCGTGAGTGCGTGCGTGCGTGTGTGGTGTCGGAGGGAACGTGTCGCCCGTTGTAGTAGTACACCTATCGTCGTATCGAATTTCGTACGATAACGTTTCTGTCGTTCGGGTGTGTGTGTGTACGTGATTGTTTGTATTTTAGCATCGTTCGAAACGATCGAAGATAAGAGAGGTGAACGTAAACATCACTTTTTATGGACGAATTTCGATGGTTTCGTTTCGTATTTTCTACGCGCGACAAAATCGAGCACGTCGCAATTATTACGCGCCGGGGTCCTATGATTTTATTCGTGCCATCGTGTACGTAACACGTTGATTCTGACGAATTACGACTGTAATGTTTCGAATCGTTTGAAAGCGGCCCGTCGGTTTAAGATCTGCCGACAAAATTAGCCGCGTTCCGAACGCGCAGTCGTACGAGACTCGAAACACCAGAAATCATTGTCGCGCGCGTGTCTTCCACGTTTCGTACGATCGTGAGCACGAGTTGCGAATTCTTTTGATGTCGAGACGTCGTCTGCACACAATATTGATACACATCGATTGACAAGAACAGTGGCCGTCGTGTTCTACGAACGATCGCCGTCCGCTAGCTATTTTCAGCAGCGTCTCTTGCGCTACGACGGCGACGACGACGACGACTTAGATTAATTGACGCAAAGTGTCTACACGGTCCGCTCGTTGTCGCACGGACCGATTAATTTCATTTTGTATACAACCTGTTTACGTGGAACAATGTCGGGCGTTGTGAACGTATTCAACGGACGAAAACGATAATAATCGCACTGGGTTCTTTTTTATATTTGTCTTTTTTCGTCTTTCCATCTAAAATACAATTCTTGTTCGAAATACACCACGCTAGATGTATTTAAATATATGGAAGGATATATAGAAGAACAATAGATTAGAAAACAGAATTTTTTCGGTACACAAAAAACTGTTTCGATTACGATTGATAAACGAACACAACCGATATATATATATATATATATATATATATATATATATATATATATTAAATATTTACATCTCCTTTTTTTAAAAAAAAACAGAGTCATTTCAAAGAATTAAAAATACTGTATATAGATTCGAATGAAATGATTGTGACGATCGGAATTTTCATTGAATAAAAATATTTTTTCAAACCACAATGTAGTGTTTTCAAAATTGTTTACGACAAATATATTATAGCAATTAAACATATTGTACTATTCGTGAAAATAATTTCAAGACAATATAAAAACGTTCCTTGTGATTTATTACATTGAAATGTAGACCGAGTCGTTTAGTCGTTAAATAGTGTTTATTTCTTTTTTTTTAAAAAAAATAATACGACATGTATATATATATATATATATATATATATATATATATATATATATATATACATGTTTGTATGTACATATAAAAGAAAGAATATTTAGTAGTCGTGTAAAAAGCGATAGTGTGTCGCACGAACTTGTAGATAGTCTGATGGATAGATGGTTGGAAAAATATAAAATGAGATAGAGAGACCGAAAGGCGATTCGTACGAGCGACAACAGAAGACAACGACGACGACCACGATGACAGCGACGAGCGTATGTAATTGTCGACGTCATCGTTGACCGCTTCAGGTAGCCGTTCCGAAATCGCTTCGTCTTAATTAAAAAATATCATCGTACACAGGCGGCCGACGGCGTTTCTCTCCGTGTGACTGTCGTCGACGTCTTGCTGCGATTTAATGTCACTAATAATTTTTCAATTCCGCCGCTACCACTACCGCTACCTCAGCAACGAATATAATCATTATTATTGCCGCTGTTATCCTTTTCTTTGTTCACGTGGTCGTCGTCGTCGTCGTCATCATCATCATCATTGTGGTCGTCGTCGTCATTGTCGCAGTTGTTGTCGTTTCTGTCGAACGTTTGTTTTTTCTTCCATCGCTTAATAATAATCACAATCGCATACACATCTGTACATTGATACGTATTTCCTTCTCCTTCCGACAACAATATATTTCGACATCGGCTGATATTAATGTAATAATGTTATTATTGCCATCTCGTCGTTTTATTTAATTAGGAGAACTGTTAAAATATTTTCGTCGTGTGGTCGTACTAAATGTGTGTGTGTGTTTTTTGTATATACACATACATATATATATATAGATTTTATTTAGAAGAATTAATAAACTAATGATAAATAGCGACTACTGGATTGTTTCATAATAAAATGGAATTAATATATATATATATATATATATATATATATATATATATATATATTTGTATTATATTCAATTTATAACAGTAGTCTTTAAAAACCATGTACGTCTATTTGATTTTTTTAAATTGATTAAAGATAATTCAATTCTTTTAAAGCTGATATAGTATATAAAAACGACGTGTAATTTTTCCATCGACGAGCGAGCACTTGATAAACTGACAATAAATATTTTCGTTCAATTGCAATTATAAAATGTCATTTCGTGTGCTCATTATTCGATATAATGATCTGGTTAATATTTGTATTGTAATCACTGTCGTATGAAAAATAGTTGTAGATTAATGGGATAATGCACAGACATCTTTTTCTATGTTTAACGTCGACAGATATTCATGGATCGGCGTCGTCGGTAAACGAGCAGGTGTTTCACGCATTCATCAACATCGCGATGTTCGCGCTAGATTTTTTCAAAAATAACACAACATTTTTGAACGTCGTCGTCGACGACGACACGCATCAGATATGCACTCGACAGATTAAACTGAAAACAAAATGTATATATATATATATTCTTTAATCGACAATTGTACTGGTTAATTTATAATGTAATACGAACGTAGGTGCGAGTCATATTCGTGCGTGTACGAATGCGTAAATGCGCGCTCGCGCGTGTACATTTACGCACGGTTTAAGACCTAACGTCGTCATCGAAACGATTGATTCAAATCGCAAACACTTTCATTTTACACACACTGCAAAGTGTCGTGACGGCTATCGAATTTCGAAATTAATAGCTCGAAAAAAAACATAACGAGTCTGCGTTATTCGATGAGATCGAATTTCGATTCGATACGAACACATCGATACGTTTGATGCACGCAGAACCGTAATTACATTCTATCGGAATTATACAATGCGAAAGGACGAGAGGATATGATTTTAAATGGATACAGTCGCAGTAACGAACGTATATAATAATCTGTGCTTTTGTCAAAGATAAATTCGTTGCGATCGACTGTTTGTTTGTCTCTTTACAATCGTACGAAATTTAGATCTGAACGAAATATGCATACATACGAGTACATACATACATACATACATACATATATATATATATATATATATATATATATATATATAATTTTAAAAATGTCTCATTACGAGTCGCATGTTATTTGTATAAGAATAATTTCGTATTTATTCATATTGTTTTAGTGTGAAATATTTCAAAAATTCAATATAATTTTTTATATAAACTTTGTTTAATTGAGTAACATGAAAATGAAACTATTTTATGTCGACTGTTTGTGAATTGTTTAAAAATACTATATATATATATTGATTAAAAAATAATACACGAATAAGAAACGGATCCGTTTTCTTTGATTTCGTGAAGCGAGAATCGAAATATATTTTTTATAATTGTGCGGAAGATGAAAAAACAAAAACCGAGAAAGGAAAACGAACAAACGCAAGCGTACCTGCCTGCGGTGTCGATGCGGAACGATCGGCTGGAACCGAGGACAAAAAGTGGATGAATTAGAATGCACTTTGGCGAACGCGGAGTGGTCGCCGGTAGCTGCCGATATAACGAGCGGACGGTCGTCGTTGAAATGGAGTCGCGGAGACGAAATCGTGCACGGCCGCTGGACAATGGTCCATTGTTCTCGTCGTGATTGAAAAATGGCGGAATCCCGTGCGAATGCAACGCGTGTTAGTGCATTGAAGTCGCGGCAATCGAGTTATTATTATCTGTTGACGCGACGGACGAACGTTGAGGAGCGACTATCGACGATCGTGAGAAAAAAAGGCCGATCGTCGTAACGATACGAACTCATTCGCCGCACGGACACGTCTGTATGCACGTACATGTATCTATCAACATAGATATGTCTCGTGCGAAAATATTCACTCGTATTTCGATCACCTGTGCGGAATTCTTTCGTTGAAAAGTAGTGTAAAAGTCGAATCTGTCGATAAAATTTATTAAACGAAGGAGAGGCGGTCTGTATAAAAAGATGATTATCGATGTTCGGAGATGAAATGAACGATTTCTGTTATCCGCTGACCGTTGAAATATCCACTTTTACGATCCGAACGAAAACGACAAAGGACACACAGGAATTGTGTGCAAACGTGCACTTTTTGTTTGCTCGATTCGAATAATCTGTCGTCGTCGAGTCGTTGTTAATTGAACGACCGTCGTCCGAGATACACATGTGTATTGTAATTGATAAAAGTCGGACGAGAGACGAACAAGAAATCGTACCACCCGTCGTATGTGAAAATACGTGAAAGATCGTCGATCCGATATACCGGCCTGCTTCTTCCGCCGCGTCCCGCTGTTTATGTATTCGATCTCAGCGTCTCTTTATTGGCCATAAATAATTTTATATGATGACAACGACACAGTGGAATTTTTTAACTGTCCCATTAAAGTCGAACGGGCTACCGGTGAGACATTATAAATACGAAATAAAATAAAAAAAAAACACATACATACATACACGCATGTACACACACACACACACACACACACATACAATCGCGGTCTTTCGTAAAACCGTCGATGCTTTGGGAAACAGGTGGACAGCAACAGTAACAACAACAGTAACTGCTGTAATCGTCATTCTCATCATTATCATAATCATTTCATCGCCGCAATCAATCGATTATTGTCGAAATCATTATTCTGATTTCTCATTTTGTCAATATGTGTATTCGACGAAAAACGTTTACATTGAAAAGTAGTCGTTTTCTTTTCCGTCGTCGTGTTCTCTTTTTTTGCTTTTATCATGCTTCATTCGAAATATAATTTATATATATATATATATATATATATATATATATATATATATATATATATATATATATATATGAATAGAATGGAAAGTACGTAGGAATTAAAACAATATTTTGTTTGTAGTGATTTTTTTTGTTCGATAAACGATCATCAACGATATTGACTTATATCGCATTTTTTTTTTAAAAAAAAACAACAAAACAACAGATATTTTCTCATTTCGTACGTGTCTGTTCCGATCTTCAATGTATGATCCGAAAAGTATTTCGAACAGACGCTACCGTCCAAAATGTGTTCGGTCGAGCAACATGTCAGCGCGAGGATATGTCGGCACGACGGGGCGTTACACGTCTAAGTGACTCTCTGACAACAGTGTATTTACGATGAGAGCGTTATTTTTTCTTTTTTTTCGAGAGGCTCGTTTCAGACGACGCAACGATGACCACGGATCAGTCTAACAATTTCAATAAAATTTAATTGCGTAAACGACCTCGTAGTGGCCGAGATGTCGTGAGATACGGATTCGTGAAACTTACGATGACGACGGCCGCGATAATTCATCGCGATGTACTGTTAGTGTACGTTTACGATATATATTAAGTCGTCAAACGAACCGTTTGTTGCGCCATATCAAAGACAATAATCGGATGTAATTTCATACTCGAAACCCATAAGTCTGTGCTGAAAATGAAGCATATATATATATATATATATATTACGTTCGGACGAAGAGGCGAGCAATTAGCGCAGGTAGCTATTGGGCCGCGGAACATTCGTCATTGTCCGATCGCCGAAGCGTGTCCGATCGCTCGCGCGCGCGCTTGTAGGATGTCAAGTAACCAGGGTGCCGTGGTAACCGTGTGTTCGTTCGTTTTTTTTTTATTCGATCGGTGATTATTACGAAATTGATAAAATTCACAAACGCACGTTCGATCTCAATCGAACAAACAAGAACATCGTCGTTCGTTTACGTTATTCGTTTCATCGACGGACAGAGCGAGCACACTGACGTGTGCGCACACACACACACACACCTGTCCGACAATAATTATAATAATAGCAACAACAGCAAACGGACACAGTAACAAGATTTCTCGCACCGGAACCGACTCGGCTGATTTATAGACTGACACCGTGTAATTTCGGTAAGGGAGATGCTCGTCC
This sequence comes from Neoneuromus ignobilis, assembly GCA_029203775.1. Classification (NCBI taxonomy): domain Eukaryota; kingdom Metazoa; phylum Arthropoda; class Insecta; order Megaloptera; family Corydalidae; genus Neoneuromus; species Neoneuromus ignobilis. The sequence goes on along the minus strand of CP092090.1, from coordinate 77,553 downwards.
GTTGTACGGAATTGACGCGACGTGGTGGTCGCCGACCGACCGTACTGGAATCGCACGTACGCACATCGTGCTTGCATGTCGAGTGCGTTATATACAATGCATATATGTCGTCGTCGTCAACGTCGGTGGTTCGAACCCGACTCGATCGGCATGTTGAAATTTTGCCGACGAACGATACGGGCTGTCGTTCGCGATATCAAGGTCGTCGGCTTCGAGCGAGATTCAGATCTTTCGTCAGTGTATGTCGGTCGGAGACCGGAAGCGCGATAATGGAACGTGTGTTTCTTTTTTTCGCAACGAGCGCGAACGTCCGATTTCGTTCGTGGCGAACGGCAGTCTCTTGGACGTTGTTCCCGAATTAATCGGGGTTACTCGCTCGTACCTTCGCATAGCTCGTGCTTCGATGGCGTCTCATCGATTCGACATCGCTCGTCTCGCATGTTGATTTCGATTCGATACGTGTACGCGTGTGAATATCGTCGGCGACGTAACACGGACGGACAGCACGCGTGTCGGTCGTTTGATATTTAGGATAATCGTCGAAATACGTGTCGCTCGATTCCTCGATTCGTCACAGCGAACGATGTGTCCGATACGATCTGCAGACGATATCGTTCGTACAGAGACGAACGACCACCGAGCCAGTGAACGAGCGCTCGCGCGTTCGCCGTTTAATTAATCGAAAACAGAAATTACACATATTAAGTAATATATTTTCATAATATGAATTCGTGTTCAGTGCGCGAATGGGAAACATGCTCGAATGCCAAGGTAACAGGAAGAAAGATTCCGTAAGATAATCGCGCTCCATTTTTTATACGACTCTTCATGCTTGGATATATTACAACTACCGTCGTACACGAATACACACACACACACACACACACATACACGAATTAACACATGTGTATAATATATATTCACATCATACACATGTTCAAATATATACGAATATGATTCTTTGTATTTGAATTCGTGAATTTTTGTAAAAAAACATATTCCATGAAAAGATGATAATTCCAAAATTCAATCATTTATATTTGCCTTTTGAGTAATTGTTATGCAAAGGTAATTATATAGGATCATCCAAATGTGACGCCTGCATTTGTGTTTTATTAAAAAGAAACGAAAAAAAAACTATACACATGTTTTTTTTTTCAATAAAACACACATTTAAACTTTACATTTGGATGACCCTATATTTTATATTGTTCACAGTAAAAGTGTGATTAATTGAACCTTTGAATAAAAAGGTTGTATTTAAAATCGATATATTATTTTTTTGTAGAGGTACTGTCAATGATATTTGGTACGTACGTTATTATAGTAAAAGTGAAAGATCTCTCTATCTGCAATCTATTTCATTTTAATTGAAAAATGTAAAACGAAAAAGAAGCAGCGAGATAATATCTATTTTGTACATAGTATAGATGTACATTATCATATTTGGCATTAAAAGTTCATTATATATGCATATGATGCAGCTGATCGTCAATAAATAATAAAATAATTGCATGGATTGATCGTGAACGTTTATAATACAATATACTGAAAATATCTGTTGTACAAAGTTGGCTACAATTTCAATTGTCGACATTTTTCAAAATTTTCACATCGTAGAATAGTTCGGTAAAATTGTTATGAATATATTTAATATATATATATAATATGAATTTACATATGCGAGCGTATGAATACTGTTATTGTATAAACGAATAGAGATGTAAAGTACGTTTACGAGTGTATGTGTACGAGATGAAATAAATACAAAGATATTTTTCACACGTGCATGTAAAACTTGTCCCGTGTGAAACTGGCATGATATAAACGCGTACCACATTGACAGATCGGCCGATCTCTCTTCAGCGTCTGTCTGTCTGTCTGGCTGGCTATCTGTGTGAGAAATAAAACGTGCACGCGGAGACTAATTGAGATGCAAGAAGTTATGCTACGTATTATGACACGGTGTTTAATTGTCGCTCGCGCAACGATAAATCATGAGTCTGTAACGACGACGGAGATGACGATGATGACGATGACTACGATGCAGATCTGAAATAGATACACCGTTCGCTGTTGTCAGAACAAAGTCTTTCGTCGTTCGAGCAGTGTATCGTCGTGTTGTACGTTTTGTACAAAAGAAATACGATAAAAGTTATTCAGTAACGTACTCGTACATACGAGTAACGCCACGATCTTTTTCACGTAATCGTCCACAATAATAGATCGTACGGAACGACTGTTTGTCTTCAAATGACGTGCACGCCGATTTCAACTGATCGAATACCCACAAAACAGTCTAAAATTCGACTAGTCGTACAGGATAAATGTTTAAACGAATTTTCATCGCAAAGACGGCTTTTAAATTTGGACGTTTTTGACTCGACAGATAAACGTAATGAACTTGTGCTCGTTTGTTTTTTTTATGAATTTTTATTGTTCAATCCAAGTATCGTCGACTGACGTACGCGCGTCTGCAACTTTTAATGATTGTTGCTCATTCAACAAATGCAATAACAGCAGGGCGCGACGGACGTGCTCGGGCGTGTGTGCATGGTCGCGTACGTACGTACGTACATACATATATGAAACCGCCAATTATCTAGCGAACGATGCACATGTCTTGCGCACCCCTTGACCACGAATTGCCTGTGAAATCATCGTGCTCACTGAGCGTGAAGTGTCAATTGCACACACACTCACACACACACACACATACACGAGCGCGACAATCGGTTATAATGTCACATTAGATACGGTTATTGCATTGCGGAAACCATCTACCATGTGTCAGAAAGGATTGTCGATTTTTTTTCTTTCACAAACAAATGATAGATTTGTGCGCACACACACACATACACTTATATATATATATATATATATATATATATATATATATCCGTGTGTATGTTTGTATTCTAAATGTCTCTCTTCCAACATTGAAGAGATTGAGCAGTCTGAGTAAATCAGATCATGCGATGCGTATCGTTTTCGCGTTGTTTGTTGTGTGTCGATACGGATGACAGCAAAAGCAAACAACGCGTCGCCGACTTCTAGGCCCTCATTAAAAACTCATCCGACGTGGCGTTACATCCTGTCCGAAATTGACGACGGCGATTCCCGTTGCACCGATTGCATTTCTCACACTCGACGTTGATTTGTGCAGATTCGTGCCGTCTGCAATCGATTAATGCAACGACAACATAAAGAACAATAAGAAGAAGAAGAACGAAAAAAAATTAACAGCTGATCAAACGTTCATATTATAGTTGTCGATGAAGATTAGTGCACAGACAATTTTTTAATTGTGCATATTGATATTGATACAATAAGAAAATGTTGCGACTGTACAGTTTTTAAACTTTCATATTGTTTATATATGAATGTAAATATTTTTTTTATTTATTATTCATTTACTATTGTAATTGAAACAATATATTTTCTTTAAATAAACGTATTTTGAATCATAGATATAAAATATCCAATACAATGAAATATAATAGATTTCAATGACATGTGTCTGCTTGAAAATGTTGGAGACTTTCGTTTTTCTACTCTTTTAAAACTGCTTGTCATTCGATTTTTTCAAACGTAACATATAACTATACATATACATATATATATATATATATATATATATATATATATATATATATATATATATATACATTGCTTGGAATATATTCTTATTCAATTAACTATCTAGCAAAATTCTTCCGGAAGATTTATGTATTTATAAATCGTATACACTAGAATACAATTTACAGCGGATTACAGTGAATAAAAATAAAACCAAACGTCTAAGAAAAAAAGACACAAATCTAGTTTAATTTAAAACGAACGAGATTTGTGAAGCGTGCAATGGCCTGTTCTTTACCACACACTCTTAGGCATGTACGATACATAAGAAAGTGTGTGTGTGTGTGTGTGTATTTGTATATATATAACTTTTTGGAAAACGTCTTCGTTGCAGGACTCTCCCATCGTCCGTGATGTTTATTACAGCTGACCTTGATGTCGTTTCAAAAGAAAAAAGTATATATAAAACAAACAAAATATACCTACACTGGTCGTTGGTCGAGCAACACGACGATTTATAAAACACACACACACACGTATGTATTTATACATATATATATATATATATATATATATATATATATATATGTATATGTATGAATGTTTGTTAATGTATATAATGAATAAAAGTATACACACACACACACATACAGATTGTGTATGTCCGTTGGGCCGCGATAGTGCTGTGCATGTATACAGATGTACATATAAATCCACCTGAGCACGTACGTCATAAAGCTGCTCATCTGTCAACGACCACATCATCAATAACGGGACGTAATATTGATGTCATCGCGGCCTGTCATATATCATCGCAATCGTTCCGTGTTCATTTTTACCTGACCAACGACGCACACACACACACACACACACACACACTGCCTCATAATACAAACGTACGTGTGTGTGTGTGTGTGTGAACATGGCCTACGCTCGATTCCTTGTTCATTCGCTCGGTCGCTTCGACCGGCCGGTCGGGCCGTTTCATCGAAACGGGAAAAGACTTAAAATAGAACACCTTTATTGACGTTGCTCCATCGATGGCCGCTCTGCAATAATCGAACTACCTGCTTTTCAATTCCATCATTGGCGACGGACTTTTCGTAATCGGAATTACTAACGTCGTAGGCACATTTTGCGATCGTTACATATTTACATATATAATATAAATAATATACTCGTACATGTAAACGGATTGCAGACGAACCGTTCAAAAAATGTAACCGTTCGATTCGGTTCTCTGACGAGATAACAAATGCATGTCTTTAATTCGAATCTCGTCTGACACGACATGTCGTCGTAAAGACGAGCGAGCGAGCGAACGTTTATTCGTTCGTCCGTCCATCCGTTGCACGTCGTGATGGCGCGGCGTCGACTCGCTCGCATCGCATAATTACCGTTTCGCTCCGTGAGCAATTTGCATATTATGTAGGTACGACGGATCGGTATATTGTACGTTCACGTCGTCCGGCCAGGCGCAGTTCACGTTTTTGTGAATGAAATCGCACGCGGTCGATTCTCTTTCATTGTGTTCCGACTGAGAGGAAGACGCGCCGTGCCGCGCCGCGCCCGCGCGCGTGTACGTGAGACGTACGGCTGCTATCTGTGAGACTCGAGCGCACATCCTGTTCAGGATACGGTTTCTCCGTTATTACGCTCGGTCAAAGGTTACGAGCCGTTTGCGGAAACGCTCTTCGGGGCCGACGACTACTCTTGTACTCGAAAGACTCGTAGAGCACGACTACGAATCGTACGCACGTGTCACACGCACATATATACGAACGACGTTCAAAAAGGCAGTGTCGTTTCGGACGAAACGGTCGCACGCGTCGCTCGTTCGCCGATATCGATGAACACGCGCATTCAGTTCGTTCGTAACAAATCGCTACGAACGCGACGGATTGTCTCTTTGGCGATATCTTTATGCGAATAATACACATGCGACGTATAACGGAATCGTACGCGCTCGATTATTTGGATATTTTTGCCAAAAAATATATTACAATAAAGAATTCAAGATGTGTAATTGATAAAATCCAAATTGTTTCACTGATCGCCGTACTCTAAATTCGACTGTCGTACAACACTTGTAAAAATACACAATATATTTGCATGCGTTTCATTGCATTTCGACGACGAGAAGAGAACATCGAAATCTGTGCAATGTCAAAGAAAACATACTCGAGCGTATGCGTGTGTAAATCTACGATCTCCACGGTGGATCTCGTAAGATCGACCGTACATCTCCGTTTTTGACGTGTACTAAAAAATATGTACGTGTAGCGCGAGGCACACTCGGACGCTAACCGGCAAGCATATAAATCAAGAGAACTTGTGCGTGTGCGTGTGTGTATGATGTGTGTGTACACAATGCGACAGTAGCCTTTTGTTGTCGCGTTGCCATTTTGAATGCATAATGTACATTAATTCAGCAACTATCGCAAATGATGCACGATGCACACACGTACACGCATACTGTATACATACAAATATATATATATATATATATATATTTATATATGAAAAAAGTAAACAATAGAACGGACAAGAAGAGACCGTGTCTTGACTATATTCTTTCGCATTGATTTCTATTGAATGATGTACAATATATGTATATAAATATTTATAATAGATTAAAAGTTCAGATCGAAATGCGCCCGTCTTACAATGGTGAATGGTGCTGTAACGAAGACGACGCCCTGCTCTGCGCATAGCAGTACGATGGTGTAGCGCTAAAACAACAAGAAAACAAACGTCCTTTTCGTATTTGTCGCGTCGAGAGCCCGGCGTGTTGTATTCGAACGACGACGAAGTCGTTTGCACGTCTGTGTGCCGAGCGCCACGGCGCGAGTGCGCGTCGATTTACGACCGATCGCATCGCATGAATTATTGAATGTCCGCAGCGCACGATGCGCGTGCAATGCATTCTGACGGCTCGGAGCGAGCTGTAACGACGGGACGAGCTGCACTCGCGTACGTAATTTATTAATGCCACTCATTACGGCCGCACAACAGCAATCGAAACACGACGATGATCGGCATCGTTTCTCACTCTCTTTCTCTCTTTACATACATATACGTACGTGTATGTGTGTGTGTGTGTGTGTTCGAATGCACATATTTGTGCCAGTTGTTCGCGTTAACGATTTCCCATGGCGGCGCACCACTTTTCAATTCTACACACGTATTTTTTTTTCTTTTATGTCGACCGATCGCTGTACGTCGTTCCCGTCCTGCACAGAATACATATTTAATGAGTTCGAATCGAGCGAAACCGTTTTGAATTTATATACAAATACATGTAGACGAACAAGCACAAAACGTCTTACATATATTTATTATATATATATATATATATTTGTTAGTGTTTTTAGTTGCTACTACGTGCGTTTAATATATTTCATCGGATGAATTAAAAATATCAATAATATATTCTCATATGAAATCATATTTTAAATACGATACACTCGTCTGAAAATAATTGTGTGTGAAATCGGTGAAAAAAAATCATCGACGTACATATTGATGGTTTTGTCTTTTGACGCTACTGACCGATGATGAAAATTGCAATATGAATAATGTCGGACGTTGGGAAAACGAAACGAGAAACGGCAACAGATATTCTACATTCGAAAATATATGTGAAATCTGCATAGGAGTAAATATAAACGAGGCAAGACGTTCTCTTAATGTTGAAACATGCTTGAATATCGTCGGTTCGATGGATTTGTCCGATTCGAGTGCAACGTCGCCAGAACTCGCTCGCGTGTCGCGCGCGTATCGTCGTTTCAGTCTCGGAGATAGCGACACGTGCACAAGAAACAAACTCGCAGAGCGGACGTAAATCGCACTCGAAAGGTTATTCGGCGCAATTCGATAGAACGACAGATAAAAACGCTATGAAATCGCAGATCGACGGGCGGTGCTTCTGGTACGACCGCACTTGCGTACACACGCACATCGCATTATTGTTGTCTGTCGTTTCCGGAACAGCGTGACGATACGCGTGAACAGGACGGAGCACCGAAGGAACGACGTCGCAACACCACGTGCACGGAACGTACGTGAGTCGTGTCTCTTCTCTCGTCTCGTAACAGACAGAAATTAGAACGGCCCGCCGAGCGAACAATTAATTACCACTTACGTCACGGCTCATAAATTGCCTATTAAAATTTAAAACTTAATTTTTCATTTAATTTTATGTATTAATTATAGGTTCGTGTGGGAAGTAAATGAATGTGTGTGTGTATATATGTGTGTACAGAGCGAATCGGACTCGAACACACTACCACTGAAATGTTTATACCTATGAATAAATATAAATATATAAATGTTCATATGAATAAAAAATAAATACATGCGTATGTGAATACATATATATATGTATATATATATATAAAGAGAGAGAGAGAGAGAGAGAGAGAGATTCTATCTTTAAATTTATATGAAAAATCAACAAGTCAAATCTTTTCACTGGCAATGATCTAAATTTGCTCGCGACATGTTTGCACTGAAATTGTACATTCTAAACTATGCCTATTTTCAAATTTTACGTGTGAAATATCAATAGCGTATCAACTTATATTTTAATACTTTTTTCTTTAAAAAATATTTTTATTTTTTAGAAGTTTTAACGATGTAAATAAAACGTAGTAAATATTCATTAAACATTGGTATTATGTTACTGCTCATTTCGATTAAATTTGTCAAACGCACTTGTGCATTCATAGCATCGGATATTTAAAGAACGATAACCTATCACTTAAAGACGAGAACAGCTTTTAATATCGCATTCATTAATTTATTGTACGGCTTGTACTTTTCAATCTTAAAAAATGAACGGTTTTCGTGAAATATTGAATGTACATATACATATGCATATACATATTTATATATATATATGTATATATATATATAAGTGAATGACGTGTGTGGTTGATATCCATCCATGTGAATAGAATGTGTTTATCTGCAAGTTGTTCATAACGATAACAGATTGTGAAAATACGATTGTAGAACGGAATATGGTCGAGCGAGATTCGATTCGTGCAGATAAACAAAAAGACGACGGGCAAACGTGTAGTCAGTTTGGTAAGTATGTTGCGAGTGCAGGCATTCGATGCTCATTAGCATTCATAGTTTATGCGAACTTGAGGACGACAGCGAGTTCTTTCCGAGTGAAATTTATTCATGCTCATTACGATAATAAGAATGTTTAACGTTTTAATTGGCCTGTTGTGTAATTTAAAATTATACATTCATCTATTGTAATAATAATAATAATCATCATCATCATCATCGTCATCATTATCATCGTTATCGTTATCATTATCATTTTCATTATCGTCATCGGAATAATATTATTTTGATAGTGTTATAGCGTTTTGTTGTAAATATGTGTACACACCACACGGATTGTTGTATTACGACAAAAGTATTAGCACGTATGTGTGTACGTATCTATGAATTTATATACGTGTATGTATATATATATATATATATATATATATACACACGTATATATGTTATTCGACGATTCAACGTACATTGTTGATACGTCCGTGAGATTTATGTGCGAAAAAGATCGATGCGAGTGCTTAGAAGTTAAGATACGAACAATTAAGATTTTCGTTCAAACTGGACGTCTGCGTCGGTTGTGTGTATGCATGTGTGTGCATGTGTGTACGTACGTGTGTGTGTGTGTGTGTGTGTGTGTGTGTGCGTGCGTGTGTGCGTGTTTACGTGAAATAGAGAGCGTGTTCGTTCTCAGCGGGCTTGGAAGCCACATTTTCCGAACGAATGTCGACAACGTGAACACGACACCGTCCGCGCAGCGGGATGTCGCGCGAGCGACCGATCACGGAATCACGGGCATCGTTCATCATCGCTCCAACATTTTGTTGTTGCGATGTTGTTGGTCCGACACACGCTAACGTACCGCGGAAATTCAACACGGACGGACGGACGGACGGGAGATACGCGTTGAATGATGACTGAACGTCGTCGCCACGGCATTCGACGACGGACGTTTCGAACGCGCACCTGCTCTCGCAGCGCACTCACACGTACACACGCACACACACACACATATTTATATACATTATTAAAATTAACATATAAACACTCGATTATATGATATCAGATTGAAAATCCTATTCGACTTGGAATCTCGTTGCTTACGCTCTAGTTTCGATCAAAGATAGTAATTTTGTTGTTTGATAATTCGAAAATATTATAAAATTCAATTACACGTGCGTCGCAGATTTTAAATGTTAGAAATTCTGTCGTTCGCTCGAACTGTAACGGAACGGACACGTCGTGCGAAAAAAGAACTTACGACGCGCAGACGTACGTGCCGTCGGATCGCAATCGTTCGTACATTATTACGACTCGCCGGTTTTGTTACAGACTCTATTGCGATCGTTCCGATGTTCCCACAAACGGAGGAAAAAACATAAAAACGGCGGTTCGAAGGTGCATACTGTTATTATTATTGTCCTATATACGGAGTGCAGAAAGATAAACACGCCCTTGACCGGCTGATAATGCGCTACCCCGGGTCGCTATAGAAAAAGGAAGGACCCCCGCGGCTTAAGCAGGAAGGCAGCGGGCGCTCGCAACTAACTGTGTTAGAAATACATTTCGTTGTTTCGTTTCCGAACACAAAAACATGTAGAGCGCCCGACGTATTGTTGTAATACGAACGTACATACACACACACACACACACACAAATGTTAGCAACGGTTACCTTTATTATTCTGAATTCAAACTCTTACAATATATATATATATATATATATATATATATATATATATATATATATATATATATATATATACACAACACAAGTTCGATATACATACATGTATGTGTGTGTATGTACATTTAAACATAGACGCAAGTATATATATATATATATATATATATATATATATATATGTATGTATGTATGTATGCACATTGTAAGCATCCGGCGTAATCGAACCAAATAATTAATGAACAAACGAAAGGTACTGAAAATAACCAAAGCCACAGAGTTGTGCTGCTTTGCCGCACTGTTCCCGTTTGAAAACTGTCAATGGCATACATTTTTTGCAGCAGCGTCGACGTAGGCGTCCTAATTAGGTACGTCGAAGAAGGTGCCGAAAGAGAATCAAGCGCAGCACTGACAGATAACAATTCGGATGGACGTTTGACGACGTGCACACTCGTCGTTTATTAGAGTAACTAGACGTACGGACGGCGGCGCGTCCAGAGAAACACGGTTCTTTTCGTCTGCGCGTTCGTCGTCGCGTAATCTTGTCACGTACATATATTTGTATCAATATTATTTATGATATTAATATATATATATGTATGTATGTATGTATGTATGTTATGTATAGTGTACGATGTCATACAGATGATTTACGCGTTTGAACTTCCGGCAATTTGGCACAAATCATTCGTAAAACCATCGGCGTCTCCGTAGCGCTGACCGAGCGACGGAGCGCTCTCTCGCTGTATTATTATTTATGACACCGTTTGAAACGTTTTCCGCGAGAGATTTATAGGCCGTGCACAGTGTACAAACACACTCGCATCCGTATGTTCGTCAGTCTCCGTACAACGTGTTTTCAAGTTTTATATGTAGTTTTTTTTCTGGAAAAAATACAACGCTACGATTTAATTAAACAGATCGCGCACGTGCACTTCGAGATGTAATCACAACCATTCTATATATGCGTGCATGTATGTACGTTTACGGAAATCCATACGTACATGTATGTATATATGCACTATAATAATTTAAAGCAAAAATATAGATAATCCAATCTATCGCCTTCGAGTAACTTCTATAAACATCTGTATTAATTTCAACGAAACTGGTACTCGTTGTGAATGTAAAAAGAAAAACTCCATTAATGCAGAAAATTAACTTTAGAATGTTCCCTTTGTATTCTAATTTGACTAAAAAAAAAAAAAACTATCTGTAAAGTAGGGACGTTATTGCTAAAAGAAGGAACCTTATCAATATGTTCCAAAATCTTTTTGTTATCGAACCGTTTATCGTATAATATAGTGAATTTTATAATTATATTCGAGTATTATTTTTTTTTTAAAAAAAAAAAAGATTTTCAACTTACACAATAAACGTACACCCTGTAGTACGAATTATCATAGCGAGTGTACATTTTAGTTTATTTTCTTTTTGGCTGCAAGCTGCAGATCAGAACGTTTCGAACGTGATAAACAGGGACAATGTTCCTCCGCGACATCGAACGAAGAATTGTTGTTATTATCATAGCATCGTGCAAAAACATACGCACGCACACACACGCGACTTTTTGTGCACGAATGCATATATATATATATATATATATATATATATATATATATATATATATACACACACACATATGTGTATGTATGTAAACATGTACGATTCGAGAGAAGACAAACAAACGAACAAATAAACCAGTCTCGTGCATTGTAGTCCGTCGTTGCGGCCAATCGGCGTCGCCAGGACGGGTTTTTGTGTCCATTGTGAACAATGGGCACGGCCGTTATCTCCCGCCGGTCCATGTATATTTATGTCGCGACTCGTCGCTGCGCGCTTCCATTTTGTAAAAATGCAGCAGTAGTGGTAAAAGCGGTAGCGACGGTTGTCACCGCAGCTGCTGCTGTCGATGTCGAGACGATCGTTGATTTACTGCAATGAGATTCGAACGAACGGCACGCACACACACACACACGCAGCACGTATGTGAATTCGACGACTGTCGAATTGTGCCATGAGTCGATCCTTGAAACGGGTTCTTCTCATAGTCGTCTCTTTTTGTTTCTCCGCAATACTCTATTTAATACGAAATAGCAAAATGACTACGCACACACACATACCTGTATATTTATACCTGTATATAATGAACTGTAATAAATATGCATATAATAAACAATAACAATAGGGAGAATAATTTCTCTTAAATATACAAGCGTTTTTACAATAAAGACTTAATTCAATATACTATCGTTTAGTAATTAAGTCTGCAAGAGACATTTTTGTATTTCTATATTTTTAAATATAAATATCTATGTATTGATCTTGGGAAATTTGTCTGAAGCAAAGTATTATTGGATACATCAAATGTCATTTCATATACGTCCGTATAATATTTTACAATACGTAGTTTGTGAATATTGTAGACTGTTTAAAAAAAAGGACGTCGTACAAAATCTCATCTTCGTCATTTATATAAATAATACATTATTTACCATTGTTATTTGTTAATTGACGAACGTTTGTACAAGTGAAAATTGTTATCATTTTAAAATAGAGTAATTATGTTTTCTTATCAATAGGTACTATTGCATTGTGAACGATGCATTCTTTGAACAGTGATGGATTCATTTTGTCTTAATAAGATTACATCTATGTATATATATATATATACCCACAAGAATACATTTCTGTACGACATAAAGTGATCTCATTAAATTATCTATTTTTATTGCATCCTTTATATATATATATATATATATATATATATATATATATATATATATATATATAATGATTCCGTATGTAGGATGTTAATGTCAGTTCATTATACGTCCATCACGTCACTCGTGTCTTCGACACACGCGTATAGAACGTAGCACTAATTAGGTTCGTTAATGCGTCGCGACGTCTACGTAAATCCTCCCTCTCCCCCGATCCGTTCACGCCCGTCCACAGACAGACATGCATGCTACACACACACACACACACACACACACACACACACACACACACACTCACCACTCAGCCACTCGTCCGATTCTATGTTTCGTGTGCGTCGCGTTCTCGGCATATAGAAACAAATGTTAACGATCCTCTGACTCGTTTCTTTTTCCGCAGGCTGTTCGGCGTTCGTCGATGCGCGCGCTGTCAGGCGGCGATCTCGGCGAGCGAGCTTGTGATGCGTGCGCGCGATCTCGTCTTCCACGTTCACTGTTTCACGTGCGCCGCGTGCAATGCACCGCTCACGAAAGGCGACCATTTCGGGATGCGCGACACGGCCGTGCTATGCAGGACGCACTACGAGCTCGGCAGGACGACGGCGGTGACGGCACCGTACGCGGCCGGCGGCGCGACGCCTCCGTACGCGTCGATCGGCACGCATTTCGGCCGAGACATCGGCGCGTCGTTGCTCGTCGGCGCGCCGCCCGAATGTGCGATGCAGTCAGGAAAAGGAGCTCTCGCTCTGACGACGTCGCCGACGACGGCGGCATTTTTTAACGGCGTCGCGACGGCGACCGGAGCACCGCCACGCCAAAAGGGGAGGCCGAGGAAACGAAAGCCGAAAGATCTCGAATCGATGACAGCGAATCTAGGTGAGTCTCGAATTCATTGTCATTTTCTCATCGCCTTCGTTTCGTACGTGTCGATTCATTCGCAATTTCATCACACGTGACAATATAGGGTTTTCCGATAAGAGTGGCAGTCATATTTGACGGCCGGTGGCAGTCATATTTGAAATTTCGTTAAGCTCATTGTAACATTGCGACTCGGTACAGTTTGGCAAATTATCGCGGAACAAATAGACTTATTGAAACAAGTATTCGACGGTGTCGATTATTTCACGAAATGGATCTATCGATTGGTCACCGAGATCATGCGATCTGACTTCATTGGATTATTTTCTGCGGGGTCGTGTGAAATCATTGATTTATGCTTATAAACCACAAACAATAGAACCGTTTCAAATAAACGTTTGACGTGTAGTAATTCATGAAATTGGACCACAGTTACGCGAAAGAGTGACTAAAAATCGAATTAAACGAACGCACTACGTCAAGTGAAGTCGTGGTGGTCGCATAAGTGAAATTGTGTGTCATCATTAATGCCATAGAATATACTTCAAAAAATAACTAAATTAATTAAATACTTTTTGTTTTATTTCCATTTAGACTTCTGAAGCGCTTAATCGAAAACCCATATATAACGACTCTAATGTGAGAAATTTCACTTGACAATTGTGTCTATGTTTTTTTAATATATTTACGGTCTCTTCGTTATCGATATGTAATGTTCATAATTAATACACATACGTTTCGTTTTCTTCATTACAGTTGATATTTTTCTAAAATTTCTGAACGAAAGCAAATCGATTCTAATGTAAAAAATATACTTATTTTTTTTTTTTAAAAAAAAACATCTTTTATTGAATGGAAAACATTTAACATTTCTTAGAAAATGTATAACATTTATCTTTAATTTAATCCTATTTGTTTCGTATAAAGAATATTAATGTTTAACACATTGATAGATTAAACTGAAAAAATTACATTTTTTTTTTAATTTTCGACATTTGTTCTTTATTTGTACAAATGTTATAAATGAATGTTTGAAATGACTGAACTAAAGTTTATATATACATACTAGAAGAAGAAAATGGAATCGAGAGAGGAAAAAAGAGTAGCACATAGTCAGTTTCTTGGAAATACAAAATCGTTTTAGTGCCATGAGGGGTCATATAACCCAACGTATCGACGAATTATTAACGTTTATATTTCGTTTTGATAGAGTGCCAGGTCGGTAATATACCTGTATGATATATATATATATATATATATATATATATATATATATATATATATATATATATATATATATATATGTGTATATGGATGTGTGTGTGTGTGAGTTTATTTATATACGTATACATACACAAATTTCAAGTCTACGAACAACGTTTATGGCGCCCCCGCAATAAATGCAAACAACATAGAGCGCACGCCGCAATAATCACACAAGCGGTATAAACACCTAATACGTGGATGCTGTGTGAATATTAGAATTAGCTTCGGTCCTCCTAAATGTACGTGTGTGTGTGTGTGTATATATATATATATATATATATATATATATTTATATATATATATATATATATACACACATGTGCGTTTATATACACATGTATGGACAGGTTCGTTCGCGGAACTTCGTCATCGTCGTTGTGTAGCACGCCGGTCTGACTTCAATAAGAACAGCAACGGCACGATAATAAAAAGAGCCTCGCTCGGCTCGCTTGTTCGACCGCAAGGACGACCCGGGTCGTAAAGTTAACGATCGGGGCACTTATTATTATTATTATTATTGTTGTTGTTGTTGACGTTGTTGCTACGAGACGAACGAATTTATATATATATATATATATATATATATATATATATATATATATATATGTATAAATTCCAGATTCGTACATCCATATGATCGATCTATGAATCATATTTGCATTTTTGTCGTGTTTATTTCAAAGACCGACGTTTATGATATGACGCAAGTTTCTTTTCTATTCTAAATGATATTTGAATTCGATAAATACGATAAGTAGACATTTTATATAAAAAAAATCACATAGTTCGAACAGCACTGAGATGGGCGTCAGATATTTTTCATAAGTTTATTATAATATACACGTAGAAAACGTTATGAATACATAGACGGTTTATAGGAAATATTCTATTTGAAATTGATTGAACGTATATAAATATGCGTGTGTATGTATCAATGTATGTGAAAAGGAAATTTTTAATTGCTCGCATCAGGTGTGCGTGCGAGAGCATCGTCATAATCGTCTGGTTAGTTAGAAATTATGCGAAGCGTGAATCCAACGACATTCGATCGATCAAACTTACATGTCGCATTTTAATGGTCGACGAATGTTCGTTACATGCACATATCTTGAATCGACGACAATCGTTTTTTTCCCTTCCATTTATTATCATTTTATCGACGCATCGATCTTATCATGGCTATTCGGAGCCACACCATCGCCGGTCGTACGACACAAACACGTATATGTGTGTATGTTCACGTGAACATAATCCGTTTGTAAAAGTTCGTTCGAATTCAAAACAGTAATTCTCTCATTTGAATTTGTGTTCGTCTAATGAAATTCGAATCGTTGTCGTTCTTCTATGCGTCCACTTTTTAATTACATGTATATACGTATGTACGTATGTATGTTCAATCGGTTTAGTTTTCTTGTAACACCTATTGAAACGAGCGTCAGACGAAATACACAAACAATACGACATGTTTTCATTATTCACGGTCAGCTCAATAACATGTGTTTATGTGTGTGTGTGTGTGTGTGTGTGTGTGTTTGCGCGAGTACATATCTTCACTGCTAACGATTATTAATAATCATAATAATAATAATTCAATGTAGTGCTGTTGTTGTTGTTGTTGTTGCGTTTTAAACAGCGAGCATATGCTTACACACCGGATTAACTGCGCGATGATATCCTTCAGATAAGAGCGGAACCGTGCAGACGACGGCGCGTCTCTTCGCAAAAGAGCGTGCGCTCCGAAAGGTATCCGTGCATCGTAGTCGCGTCTCTGTCTCGCGAACGACACGTCGGACGGCGTTGCGAGTTCGGATTCCGTGCACGTTATCTTGTCATCTCTCCGACGATCGTTTCCTCCGCTCTCTCCTCGTACGTCGTGCATATGATGTCGAGAGCGCTGGAGCGCGCGTCGCGTTTTCTTCAACGCGTTCTAACTTTTACACATCGACTCTATATATTCCCTCTTGTACATCGACGAGAACATTTATTCACATTATATAAAAAATATTTGTTTAAAACAGCGTTATTCGTAGTCGATGTTTTAGAATATGCGGACAATTCAAGAGCAATGAAATCTATGCATTCAAAATAAATTTAGTAATTGTATATTTCACACAAACAGAGTGAGTGACAATAAAGTGATACGAGAAGCCGTTTTTTTATCATATTCATATATATATATATATATATATATATATATATATACATCTTAATTTCATCGTCGTCATCAAGATTTTATTTTATATGTCGATCGGTCCATTTCCATTTGAAATTCTTCTCTATTACAGTAATGTCCATATGTTGGTTTTATTTCCGAGCCATTCAATTCTCCTTGTATATATCTATGCGTTATTCCTAACATATATCTTTCTTATCTTCTGTGTTTTATATATATGAAATGCTGTGACTATATGAACAGATTTTAGAGTGTGTTAAATATTATTTTGTGACATTTTATTTGAAAATGTCTATAAACGCAATCAGTAAAATACAGTTACAGTATTTCCGACCGATATACAATATATGTGTGCAATTATGTATATTTAATCTTATTTTAATTGACGTTGATTCCGATATATATATATCTGCATTAATGTTTGTTCGTAAGTTACGCAGAGTGTATTCTTTACATTGCTACGTTCGTATTAAAAATGCCCATTCTTCACTATGCATTGTAGTCACGTTAATGCTACTTCCAATTTGTTATTACCTAAAACGAATACGCCGATGAGATTACTCGACTCCTGGTACTGGTTTACGATTATTGTAAATTGACGAAACGCTGTTAGCTTTCGGTCGTGTTTTATTTCCGCCGTACATTTTTCGTACACGAGGGATCGGAATATATATTTGTTTTGTTTTCTCGTCATAATCGCATTTTTCGTCGAGTCTCTTCGTTCTGTTGCAATTTGTTTTGTCGAGGTCGGAGAGGAGAGTGTACGGCGTTTGCTGTTCGGAATCATCGTGTACTTATGTAATCAGTAAAATAACAATGCGCTTAGGGGGTAGCCGACTGCTGCTCGACGCCACGCACGGCCCTATGTACATAGTGAAGTGAAAAGAGAGATGCACTCACTCGAGATATCGTCGTCGTTACATGTGCGTCGAGTGCGCCGTGCAGAAGACAAAGTCGACGTTCGTCGGGCGGGTGGGATTACTACGGTAATAGGGTGGTTAGCTAACAAGCTGTGCGCGCCGCACGACGGTTCATCCGATTGACGGCGAAATTAATTGGACCGCTGAGATTCGAGACGTAACAAGAGCTTTATATGTATGTATATATATATATATATATATATATATATATATATATATATATATATATATATACACGATCATAAAGATCGGTGTGCGTGCACGAGCATATGCTTACGGGGTGGATGGGTGGTCGGCAGGCGTTTGTGTTCGGTCGAGTGCGTAGGGTGATCGCACTCTGACGTTGGTTTAACTCTTGTTCGAGAGTACGAAATATGTCCGAACACGCGTTTTGCGAATCAATTAGCTCTCTCGATTAATTATACAGATCACAGAGACGGATAGATTTTTTTTGTGCTCTCATTCGACCACCGTTGTTATGAAGTGTGTGTGTGTGTGTGTGTGTGCCGTGAACGTGTTCTGAAGATCGTCTCGTCGGCAGCCGTGATCGCGATCGTCGTCTGTTTGGTGTTACGACAACGATGTCGATGACTAAACACCGAAGTGTACACGTTTCACGGATCGCGTACTATTTTACCGCGATGATGCGCGACCAACGGGCCGTGCGAAGCTTTTTGCGACGCGCGGCAACGCGACGGACACGCGCGACGGACGTGGGAACGGTGGCCGCACTGTCTCCATAGATTTTTTTTCTTTGCCGTCGGCGAGCATTCGGTTCCCCACGACTGCGCACCGATCGTTCTTTCTCTTTACTTTTTTAATAGAATTGTTTATATACACATACATATACATTCATACATACATGTATGTATAATGTGTGTGAGCAATACATACAAACACACGTTTACTGTATACACCTATATATATATATATATATATATATATATATAATAAATCAATATCATTGGAACTGAAGCAATTCATAGATGAAAAGAAGTAAAAATGCGGTATGATAATTTTCTTAATTAAAAAAATAAAATAAAACTTGTACATTTTTATTCTCTCTCTCTTTCTATATATATATATATATATATATATATATATATATATATTTGTGTTAAATAGATAATCGGAGAGTTAATTTATTTTGAATATGTAGTTGGTTTTTGCAAGAAAGCATCGGCACTGGCTCAGCGACTACGCAAAAACAGCTGTACGCGAGCACTTAATAAATCACTGCTGGTTTCCGGTCTGAACCTGTTTACACGTTTACGTCTCTTCTGTTCTGTTAACTCTTCCGCGAGATGCATACGTAAATTGCGACGGATGGTTCAATCCGAACGTGAAGTTCAAATCGTACGAATCGCCACCTTTTTATTAATAAATTAAACGGCTCGCGCTCGTTTCCACTATCTGATATTATAATATCGACTGACTGGAATTCATCCAATTAGATTATCATTGTTAAATACGAAAAAATTACGATATATTTTTGAAAACAAGAAACATAAACGACAAACTGAATCTCAGTTTGACAGACCTAATGAACAGATATGAACTAGAAGTGCTTGTGTTCGTATGTTTGAGAGAGAGGGCGAAATAAATCAATGTTCAATGTACTGTAAGTATAATAACGCCTTGGTTTCCATTAAGATGCCTCGACCTATCTATATTAATGAAATGTATTAATGTTTCGTTTGCAATCACAATCAACACGAGCGAAATACTTGCATATTGTTTTTTACGCGAAATTTTATATATATATATATATATATATATATATATATGTATATATATATATATATATATATTTAATGTAATCATGCTGCTTGATATTGTGGTATTTGTAACGAAAACAAAACGAATGACACACAATTCTATAAATGTTTCACATTGAATATTTGTTTTCGGAATAGAGAACAATATATTTTATTATTAACGAGACATTATATTGTAACTGCACTGTAATTCTACATACGAGTGAAACAAATATTAGAAATGAATTCTTTCAATTCAATTTTATAGAATTACACGCGTCCGTATACGGAGGAGATCTCTTTCGCTTTATATATTAACTCAGTCGCATGTCGTTGATATTTATGTGGTCCTATATGAATACCAATTTATGGCACGTCTAATTGGATAACAGATGATTCCTGCTGTATTATAAGTAACAGGATAACTAAAGATAGAACAAAAAAAAAATAATTAAAGATAAGATGAGAACTAAAAGAAAAAAACAGTTTATATTTGTTCGTACGTGTGTGTGTGTGTGTGTGTGTATGTAGATGTGTGAATTTCTGTACGGGTGTCTTGTATCGGTAGCGGTGGCGACTGGATACACAGCGAGGCTACCGCTCTGCCACACCCAGATTGAGTCCGAGTCGATGTGTATTTTTTCGATACGGCCGGAGGATACTCATTCGTCCGTATATCTCGAGTGAAATATTTTCTGCTAAAGTAATCTGGCTCGACGATTGAAAAATACGATCGATATACACACCGATTCACAAACACACACACATATACATATATATATATATATATATATATATATATATATATATATATATTAAAATAATAAATTACGAATAAGAAATCTCAAATAACAAACAAATGATATTTGGTACGTGTAAAAAAATACGATCTTTAATGAAGAAATAAATATTCACTCCTGCTTAGTGCACAACTAAACATGCACAGTTGATTCTATTCAATAAAACAAACATGTTATCTGACAAATTGTTGCCTGGTGAGTCTTTTCCGTTTAATAATTTAAGATTTTTACATATTTTTTTACGTTTGAATCTCGCTAGAGTCGAATATATACACGCACGCGCGCGCACACACACACACACACACACACACACACATACATTCGAGTGTTTGTTCTCATCGTGTCGCAGTAGCCGTTCGGCCCACATGCACTCCGTATAACGTGCAATTAACAGGCTACTGCTTGTTATGTATGTACGTATGTATGTGAATAAAGATACGAGCAGAAAGCTATTACGTGTTAACTTATCAACAGAACCATCGTGCCGGTCTTGCTGTCGTACTACGTCGTCGTCGTCGTAGACGTCGTAGTTGTCCGGCCGCCCACCCGCATTCAAATTCCCACACACACACACACACACACACACACACACATGCACGCGGGTGTACTTTAACAGAGCTGTACATGTGTGACACGTTCATATCTCGGTATTTTATTTTTAGAATGTTGCGTGAAAAACTGAAAGATAACACTCATCGTGCATCAGTACCGATGTTTGTTGGTCTCGTTCTCGCATCGCTAGACGACGAGCAGAACGAATGAAAGACACCAACACATTACTTAACAACACACTAATGTACAGGTGTAAACGTGTGTGTGTGTATTTATATATATATATATATATATATATATATATATATATATATATATATTATATAATATGATTGGATAGTTGGGCTATGAATTAAATAAATTGATGAATGAATTACAATATAATACTTGAACTAATATTCTTAAACCGTTTCTATATCATAAACTATATATATATATATATATATATATATATATATATATATATATATATATATATATATATACATATAGTTGGGCTATGAATTAAATAAATTGAGTAAACCCTGAATAAATAATCTTCACCGATCCACTTGGTCAGCGTGATGAATATGACCAAATACCAGTGAATGGTGGCATTCATTGAGGTTTCCAGTAGTGGATTGATATGAGCTTTATGATGTGATGATGATGACGATATACATTTATATATAATTGGACTATTAAATAGTAATGTTATCGTAAAACGAATAAGAGACCTGATATGATTTTAATTTTTTAATCAGTTCTCTTTTTCGAATGCGATAGAATCACCGAACACGTCTTTTGTTAGTTTATCGAACGTCTTGTGTGCTTTCGCGTGCGCGTTTCATTCATTTCTTCAGCGTTGTTTGTTTTGTTTTTTATTTTGTTGTTGTTTTTCTTTCTTTCTACAGATCTGAACTCCGACTATTTGGATATGGGTTTCGGCCGATCGCCCGGTACGCCCGGAATGCCCGGCTCGAATCAACGCACGAAGCGTATGCGCACGTCGTTCAAGCACCATCAGTTGCGCACGATGAAATCGTATTTCGCCATCAATCACAATCCGGACGCAAAAGATCTGAAGCAGCTTTCGCAAAAGACCGGTCTACCGAAACGAGTGTTGCAGGTCAGTCCCGTCACACGTACTCTCGAAAGTGTTTTTGTCGTCGAGCTTTTTCTCTCGCGCCGAACGATCGACCTCCACACGAAAACCCGAACCGGTTCGTCGCAACGCGTTCCGTCTTCGCGTATCGCACTTTCGATGTAATGATCGTTGCGCGTCTTCTGTTTCGTTTTGCATTATTAATCGACACCGTTCTATAAAAGGAGTCGTCGATGCAGTTTCGACGACAGAGCGGCAACAAACAATAACCGGAGTTCGTTTGGAATTCTCGCGCGTAGTCGGCCGACTCGGTTTTATATACGTTAATTGCATTTGTGTCACGTCGTACGACAATGAATTCGAGGCGTGTTTTATTGCCGTTTATAAATTAACAGACGAGAGTCGTCGTCGTCGTCGTCGTCGTCGTCATCATCGCTCGGTGTTTTTTTTTTTTTTTGTCACTTGACGACGGAAAAACAGATGATCCACGATTGACGGCACAAGAGACAAGCGATGACAATGACGACGACGTCGTTTTGATTTGCAATGATAGGAAACGAGAAGAAGTGATTTTTTGGCTATTTACGTTTTTCGTGCTTTTTAACTGCGTTAATGGTCAATCGAGATGTTATTTCCTGACGAACATACATTTAAAATGTATATTTTATATCGAAAGAGGCGAAGGAGGGAGGGAGGGAGAGGAAAATAATACACGTTACATATCGAGATGCTGGTACGAGATCGTTATTAAATATTTTTAGTGGGAAAAAATGACAGTTATTCAGAGATCCGTGCGATCGGGCTTAAGGCAACCGCCTCATTCTCCAGTGGACACGAAATTAAAATAATAATTTACCGACAATCATCTCTTCGATCGCGTGTGTACATGAAAACATACATTTCTCTTCTTTATATTGCACCAAAATACACACACACACACATTTATATATATATGTATTATTTGTATGCGTGTGTATGTTAGCATGTACGTGTGTGTAAATATACATTTGTCGTTAATAGAGAAATCCGAATTCGATCGAATTCCTGTTTTTGTTGTTGTTTCTAAGAATTGAGGCTACACGCACGTTATTTATCAAGAAAATAAAAAAATCTTTAAATAAATACAGACGTAATAATAATAGGCGAAATTATATACATGTGTGTGTGTGTGTATGAATGTATATCTGTTTATATGTACGTATACAATTTGATAAAAATATAGGATTAAATATTATATTTTACCGTGTATTCTTGCACATAGGTTTTTTCTTTAATTTCATTCGTTCAGAGGTCACCATATACGTCAATTTATGTTTTTTTTCTTCTTATTTCATATGAATGTAAAATGCACGTTGTTTGTTAACAGCAGTAGAAAATATAAAAAAATCATGCGAAATATTTTTTAAATATTTTATTATATGCATACATGTATACATACATACATATATATACATACATATATATATATATATATATATATATATATATATATATATATATATATATATATATATAGTCTAATATTTGTATGATTGTCCGTTGCGCTCAACTGATTCAAAAAGTGTTCTCGTTCCAAACGGGATCACCTTTTTTGCCGATTGTTTTTAGTTGCTTCTTGTCAATCGTACAGCATTCGATTCGATCGTTCCTTAATGCTTTAGTTCTACTTTCATTGAACACACACAGTGCTCGTTAGCTTTCATCGTATATTTTTAATTTTTTTAAAATTCGACGAATAAATTTTGCTTCTTTTTCTCGACAGAGTCATTTGGTTCTCGTCCGTTTATTCAAATCCGATATAGTCGGAGTTTTTAAAGTTTGTGTCAGCTACATTTTAAATATTTCATAATAAAGCTGCTTTACATATTTATATTCATTGAAAGATTTTTGATTAGCCATTTCTAATTTATTACAATAATTAAAAACATAAATAACTTTGCAATAGACTTTTTAATTTTAGATTGCGAAGAAACATAGCTCGAATTTGTACTTTGTAAACTATAATTTATCATTTAGAATCATTTGTTCAGAAGTAGCAATATTATTTTAGAGTAATTCTTTTATGTTATCAAGTGTAAATAGATTGTCTGTGTAGTTTATGTTTTTCATATATTCATGTACGAGTATGTGTGTATACATACATACATACATATACATATATATATATATATATATATATATATACACATATGTGTGTGTGTGTGTGTATAAATGTATATATCTGTTTGTATAGTAAAAAGCAGGACTATTAAAATTATTCGGCTGAGCGGATATTCTCACTCGGTTTCTCTTGCTTGTTTGTTTTTCGTATTATTCTTCTCAAAACGTCGAATTTGTAAAGTTTTAAAAACGTACGACTTGTCGAGTGTGTATATATGTTCAATTTCAATATTTTGATTATTGTTGTTCACGAGCTTTACTAGCGAAGGAATAAGAATAGATATTTGAAATTCCACACGATGCATCTAGAAAGGTCTATCGATCACTCGTTCTTTAATTTTTCACATTAACATTGATTCATAAGAGAATAATGTCGAATTAAACACAAACTTAATTAATGTATCATACAATAACGACGCTTCAATCGAAAACATCAATAGAATTCGAATGCGTTCTGAATATTTAATCGTTAAACAGCCTTGATAGGATTTCTTAAAAAGGACTTTTCTTTAATAAAAAATAACACAAACAGACAAAATGAAAAAAAGGAAATAAAAAAAATCGATATCTTTATCGACAAATAAAACTATTCGATTATGTTTCAAGTATTGGGCGTTTTTGATTTTTTTTCTTTGTAAAACGTGTGAGCATAGCGTGCACGCATGCATGTGAAATATATCGGTGGAACTTGGTATGTACGTGCGTGTGTGTATGTGTGTGTGTGTGTGTGCGTGCATGTGCGTTTGTAAAAAGGTGGATCTACGATACGAGATCGGTCGACGGTGGAAGAAAAGAAAGAAAACCAGCTCCGTGCCACGACTTGGATGGCGGTCGTGGAGGCCGGCTGTCGGAGAGTGAGTGACTGATTGTCATGACAACCAAGTTTCACGACGGACCGTTCTCGATCGATAGCAAGACGCGAGGCCGACAACAAAATGGCCGATGTACGGAATGCCATCCTCTCTACGGTGTCGTCGTATGCCTCCGTTTTGCATTTTCTTTGCAGATGCTATTCGCCGTCGGTTATCGAAAAAGACGCACAGTTGTACACAACGACAATATCGTTTTACTTTAATGAAAATGTGCGAATTCTGTACACGCACGCACTTGTTTATTTACAACAATATATGTGCATTGCTCGAATAGAACATATATATATATATATATATATATATATATATATATATATATATATATATGTGTGTGTGTGTGTGTGTGTGTGTGTGTGTGTGTGTGTATGTGTGTTTAGTAAAGAAAAGTTTCTTTTTCAAATACATGGTATTCATTGATACTAATTGTAGTTAATGTGTAAATATCTTTTTTTATTTAATTTATAAATAAAAATTTATTTCAAATTTTTGTGACTTAAATGTAATAATTTCACGCGTTATTTTTTTTTTTAGATAAACTCACAATGCATTTGATCGTACATTTCTCTAGTTTCTATTGCGATCTCTGTCTGATGTCTGAGTATCTTTTTGAATATTTCTCGAGTCTCGATCAGAAATGTTATCATTTAATTATCCATTTCGTTTTTGTATAATCAATTTTAATCATATCCGTTCCAAAAACACTTACACACATTCAGACATATTTGTATTGTATATATTTATGCCATTCGAATAAATTGCCACAGAAATATTCTCAAGATGGCCGTTCGTCGTGTTTCACGTACTCGTCTTGCCGTCACTCACTCGTCCCCCGGGACAACGGACATGTTACATCATCGTCAACTCAACATTTAGTATTAGTTCTCTTGCTGTTGTTCGATAATCGGATGCTGCGTACTCGAAATTCAGTCGGTCGAATACGTAAAAAAATCTTTTACTCTCTTCAAACAGTTATCCGCATACATTGTTCAACCATTGTCGCACTGTTCTTTCGTTGCGTAAATGCCTTTTTATGTAGCGTTGTATTTCTTTTTTTTTCAATTCGACACGTTCGTGTAAAAAGATCTGACTCCAACACAAATCGAGAGTAAAACGATATATTACTTTAATAAGAACAATAAATCCACATCCAGTATGTCATTATCTAAAACGTAAAAGTTGAACTCGATTATATACATTTACGAACGATACGGTTGAAAAAAATGTATTGCAGACTCGAGTTCGTTCGGGGGTTTTTCCCCGAAGAACTGTCGAGAAATCTTATTCGGATCGCAATCATTAGGCGATCGTCAGTTCTTCGCGTGCACGTTTAATATATCGTATCGCGGTGTTGACGGATCGAGATGGACTCTAACAGTACTGACGAAATGCCCGTTTTGCAAGCGAATGAAATCCGACGCGGCGAAGAGATCGAGACGATGTTAATTGTTCGTGTATTGATCGTGTGTTTCGTTACAGGTGTGGTTTCAAAACGCACGTGCTAAATGGCGACGAATGATGCTCAAGCAAGAAGGTAAGAGCGGCGGTGATAAAGGCGACGTGTCGGCTGCAGCACTCGATCTCGAATTGTACGGTGCGCCTCCCGGTTCCTTGCCGCGTAGTCCGTCGTCGCTCGATTGTTCGTGAAGATGAAAACGATGTCGTCCTCGACGATGATTGCGTCTTCAAAACAGATTTATTACACGTATATGGATATATATATATATACGCATATACATAAAATGTTTAAAGATATTGCCAAGTGAGTAATAAAAAAAAATGACCGAATAAAAGAATTCAAACACTGTGTCGAGTACATTCTGATAAATTGCTAGACAACGTACTATTTTAAGCTATGATCTCGTATATATGTATGATATTTCTCTTTGTGCGAACGATCGTACATGAACGGTATTTCGATTCGTGCAGATTTGTACTTTAATAAACAGTGAATTCGTATTTTCGTTTAGTGGAAATTCAATTTGAATCGTTTGGCCGATTATAAATCCGTTTGACTTGACTCTCGTTGAACAATAACGTTAAATCGTATACGAACGCATTTTTCTTTTTGTTATTTTTATCAGGATTATAAATAGAAAAATGATAACAATAATTCAATTAACAATTCGTTTAAAACGATTGAACGAATATGTTTAATTTTCGATCGTCTTTTCACTACGTGTTTAGAGGAAATCCCACGAATCGAATGAAATACGTTTACAAATACTAATAGCTTTTGAACATGTATTACTATATATATATATATATATATATATATATATATATATATATCTCCAATGTACGTTATTTGTTAAGTTCTTCATACAATTGTACGTTGAATCGATGCGTAAGAAATAAATAAATTGACATTTTTCGTTGTGAATTCAAGGATGACGTGCTTGTATACATTTCTATAATAATTTCATGTTAAATCGCATCTCCAGATATTGTAATGGATTTTTCTTCTTTTTGAATAAATTTGCAAGTACGAAGAATAATGAAACGCGAATAATGATGTGCGAAAATGTCTGTGCGATCATCGTACACCAGTTGAGTTATTAGAATCGTATTGTATCGAACAAAAAAAGACTATTGATTCGAAGATCGGACAAATTCAATTTTTTTCGATTAATATTTACTAATTATAATTATTAGAAATGACTGCAAGTATCGAAGAAAAAGTTTCGTACGTATAATTTTTTTCCAAACGGAGATTCGATAAATTTGAAACTCAATCGAAACAAGTCCACTATTTCCATTGTTCCATTGATATCTCTCTATTCTTATGCATCTATCAACGTGTTCTATTGTAAATCAGCATTCGCAGCAATGTCGTAAATAAACATTCGACAATATTTGTGCTATAGAGTGATAAATAGTAAATAGATGTTACGTTCACGTGACGTCTGTCCATAAATTTGAAATGTCTTCCAGGTTATGATGTAAAATCCATACATGTATATACTACACACACACACACGTGTATGTCTTTGTGATGTATTCGATATGTACGTGAATATTAAGTACTGAATCGTCTGTAACAATGATTTTCCATCTTGTCGAAACTCTTAAAAGATATTTTCAATTCATAAAGTGATCGTTTGAATAATTAACTTCAATTCATAACAGAGTTCGTTATATATAAAAAGGCAAGATCGAACACCATTGTCACATACAATTGAAGAGATTGAAATACATTTACGTTGTAAAATGAATTTATGTTAAGTGGACTCTATCTATTTAAGGACAAAAACATTGTGCGACAAACAGAACATCGAAAAGTGAACTTGAACTATGTGTATGTATATATATATATATATATATATATGTATATGCACGAGTGTAATTTTCGTAATTTGTGAGACTACCTCAGCAAGAGTGTGATGAGATCGGGCTGAAAGTGGTGATATATATTATTATTATTATTTTTTGTACATGGACAATGTGTGTGTTTCTCTCTTTCGATAGGAGTACAACAATCAAGGAATGTATAAAACAAAGAAACAAACATACTAAGTAAGTAAATAAACAAATAACGAATAATTAAAATCTCAGGTAACTGTTTTGTTATCGATCGCATTACGATAAAATGAAACAATCAATGGGCTCGATTGATTGAATGATTAAATCAATAAATAAACGATTATTATATAATATTTATTCGACTCATTTGTGTTTTTATTTGTACGTCGTACGATCACCGATTTTTCCCGACGCCGATGCAATTTGTTATCTAATAGATATGCATTGTGTGCTCCTCGAACGTCCGACTCGTCTCGACTGTACACTGACGTTTTTAATGTTTTCTCACCACTACGGCTCGCTTGTTCCGTTTACAGCGTGTTAATGGAACCGTTATTTTAGAATCGATTGCGTTTCAAATACGTATGTTTTCGTTGAAATTTCGCGACACAACGAGGACATTTAATATTTATAAATATCCTGTTAGTTCGAGACGAGTTTGTGTTCTTCCTGACCGTTTTTCAGTCGTTCTCTACATTGATGTTTTATGTTGTTAATGTATCATACATACATACATACATACATACATATATCTGTATGTATATGTATAGTGTTACTTATATTTTCATGTGCTAATGTTTTATTGAATTTAAACTGAACACAACGATTGGTTATTAATATTTTATTTATTTATTTATTTCTAGTGTGATTTAAAGTTGATCATTTTAAATAAAATTGTGGCGTAGAATGTTGAAGTGAACAATTTTTTTTGAAGTGAAACTTCTCTTGTCGCATTTTTCGGAGGCGGAACTGCTATTGTCTCTTTTTCGGATGCGGAACCCTTGATGCACCACACCATTACCGCGTTTTTTGAAAATATTTTGAAAATATTTCCTTGGTCTATATCAAAACACAAACACCTACCTTCACTGGATACTGGTAAAATATCTTAACAGATAACAGACCTCATCGACTTATTATCTCATTTACTGTAAAATTTATGTATATATATATAATATTATATATACTTTAGATCAATAAATTTTATTTGAATTTCCATAAGATGCTTATAGACAGAGAAAGACGTATGAAGCCGTATGCGCGTCGCTTTTATAAGTTAAGCTAAGTAAATAGCTGAGCGCGTCATTACGTGAATTGTGTTTAAATAAGAGTGTTATTTAATGTAATTACATTGATATTTTTGGTAAGTATATTAATTTATATAATCTCATATTATAATAATAAGCTAAATAATACTAAATTACATCCATGTGGTATTTAAAAATTTATCAAATCAACGTGAAAATGAGGTTATGTACATGTATACAAAACATAGATATAGTATTTTATAACGTTATGGTATATACATTTGATCTATTTATCAAATAAAAGAAATACAATTAAAACACATGGTATTTAAAAATTATCGAAACCTATTACAGTTTTGATGTTATCTATTGTTTTATTTGTAACAATTTCTCACAATAACTATGAATTCTTTATTCTCAGGTGTCATTTTGAAGATTTATTGAATTTTATGTGGTGTTATAAAATTATCAATTATCTATAAATAGTATCTAAATAGATGCTATTTATTGCAGGTAGATATTATTTGTGAGTATTTCCTTTAATTGTTTAATTTTTAAAACATTGATCTAATTGTATACTATATATTATACAACAGTAATATAATAGTAATTAAAAAAATGTTTTTACAGGCTTTAAGATGGTAAAGTCTATTGCGCAAAAATTTTACTTATCAAAAACTAATTGTATCGTTTATACCTACTCAGTCACCATCGGAGGGAGCAATGGAAATCGAAGAAATTCCAAACGAAAACGAATAAATTTTCATAATTCATAATTTTATAAAAGTTTTAATTTGAAAATAATTGTTAATCTTACTTAACACATTGTATGCGGACAAAGTCTCGACGACATACTATTACTACAGTGCGAAAGATCATCATCGAGACGTGTTGTCCGCATACAATGTGTTAATATGAAATAATTGTAAAAATTTAATTTAATTAAAACATTGATCATTTTCTACTTAAATTTTTATCCCGTGTATTTATCGCTTCTCTTCCTACTACATTTCTGCATTTTGTTACTTGCTTTATTCTGAAGAATTTGTTCATCTACGAGTTTTAGGCATACGCTTGTCCATGTACCTTTTGATTACTTTATTGATAAGAAGTTTCACTTCTGGCATGTGTACATGAGTACACATATTCTTTTTTTTTTTACGTAATGTCGATAAATACCAATGTTATTCACATAGCCTCAACGGATTGCATCGGTAAGTGTAATAATATTTTTTTATATTAATATTCTTATTTGTATTTATATTTTATATACATTTTTTGTTCGTATTGAACTTTGTTAACATCTAATCTTGTTTACAATTATTTTATTTCATTGTTCAATTTTTAAGCTTTTCGTTCTTTTCGTCTTTTTATTACTGGCCTAGAGTTAAGAAGAATTAGTAAAATTAACGTAGGATATTTTTTTTGACAATTTTAGTTTTTTCATTTGTCTTATAATCACATGTTGTCGTGTTTGTATTTTATCGTCCGTAGGACTTTATCTCTTAGCGATAATAAGTCTTTTTGATCTCTATTATTAAATAGTATTCTGTTTTATAATAATTATAAGGACTTTCGAATTTTTTTCAGACACGTCTACTAGTGTAGTAAGCTCGATGTTATCTTTTTTCGTTTCTTCAAAAGTTCTCTATCATCTCAAAATATTGCTGTTGCGGGTCTCTCTCTCTGAGCATTTTCCAGTTCATCGCCTGTGTTTTCTTAAAGTGTCTCTCTATCTTCTTAGTGCACGTGTCGTCGTTGTTTTTTTAGCTGCGGAATACTATCGTTTTCTTATTTTTTTCGTCACCGCACGGAACAGTTGATCAGAGGTTATGGTCTTTGATCTGTATTTTTGTTAGGCGAATAATTCATTGTTTATTCTGAAAGTGTTTTACACCGCGTCATATTTCCTCCATTAGCTGGTTTAAGATCAT
Source organism: Neoneuromus ignobilis (assembly GCA_029203775.1). NCBI lineage: Eukaryota > Metazoa > Arthropoda > Insecta > Megaloptera > Corydalidae > Neoneuromus > Neoneuromus ignobilis. The sequence continues at coordinate 45,572 of CP092090.1, read as the reverse complement.
TCTGTACTGATTATCTCCAGTACGCTACTACAACTTTCTTGTGCAGTTTTTAAAAATTTAGGTGTCTTCTTCATTATTTTATAACTGGATAATTACCCTTTCACTACACTCACTCGCCAATTTGTCGAATTACTAGCACTGTTTCGATTTTGTCGCGAATTCAGTATTGAATGATATTTTTCCTGTCTATTTTTCTAATCGATACAATGATTCGATTGGAGTGTACTGGAGAATGATGTTGATTGTAATGAATATATATATATATATATATATATATATATGTGTGTGTGTGTGTGTGTGTGTGTGTGTATAATATAAGTTCATAATTGAACTGATTGATCTTGTTTAAAAACGGTAAATCTATGGGTGGTCCTACTGTAGTCGGCATTTATATATCTCCGTATAAAATTGATACAATCATATATATATATATATATATATATATATATATATATATATATATATATATATTGTATGTGTGTGTGTTTGTTGCGTATCGCTTGTGCTTGTAAAAAATAAGAAGAGGATCCATGTCGCCTGCAGAGCGTTTGTTATCTCTCGAACAGTTGTTTGTATTATGAACGGTGATAATCATCGTTAGGATGACTCGGCCGTCGATCGGAACTTTGAAACGGAAATTAGTCGGCTTATATCAAACACTAATGTTTTGCTTTATTTTTTTTTTTTAAAAAAAAAAGAACAAATATGCATGATCAGACATACATATGTAATATGTACATATTTATGTATGTAAATTGTATGTGATAACAGTTATGGAAACGATACAGTTAATTTGTAATCGAAACAAAATTAATCATACGAAGAGACAATTTGAAAAGTTTGCTATTGAATATATACGTGCAACTACTTTAATAGTGTGTGTGTGTGTGTGTGTGTTTTTTAAAAAAAAAAACGTTTTCTTCGTCATGACAGGTATCGTTTGTCCTGATATCTTCATCGTATTTCTAGATGAACTACTCTTATGATCGGTACACATTTTATTATTTTCTTTTTTTTTCCTCTTTCATCTTTGTGTTCGTAGTGTATGGTTCGGAGAAAATGTCTAATAAAAAAGCTGATATCTCGTTTAAATATTATGATGCACGTCCCCTCTTCGCGTCGATAAGAACTGAAAGTGCGTCTCTCGTTTATTTGAACGCGTGCGAGTCGATCGTGTTCGAAAAAAATAAATCGTCAAGCGATGACATTCTTTGAATTGTAAAAAAACGATGCTGCGGCGTCTAGGACCACGCCCACGTAGACGTCACGGAACGCGATGGCTGCCATTGCGACGTTGCGTCGCTTCGTATACTGGCCCTTTGATTGAAATCATCCCCGCGACGCGTTATCATTTTATAACGACGACGCTACGCGAAAACTAGGCTGTGAGAATATTACACACTCGTTGCATTGCACATAAATACATTAGTGTATATTTGTTTGTATTTTATATATCGATACGTCGAGCTCTCTGTCCATCTATCAAATAGAGAAATTCGACAATCAACGAACAGCAAAAAATGAATAAACGAATAGAATAGAAATTGGACCGATGTGATTTTGTCTGTTGAATCGTGCGATTCAACTGAAATAAATTGAAAACTTTTATGAACCTAACGGTGATATAGAAAATAATGTTCGTCTACACATGCATAATATAATTGTGCTTATCGGGCATCCGCCATCATTTTTTTTTTTTTTTTGGTACTGAATTAATTTAATTTTGTTTATATTTGTTACTTTCTTCTTCAATTACTCTTTAAAAGTTTTTGCGTCGCAAGTCATGATTTTTCGATTGCTTTTTTAAGAACGTTATCCTTTAACAAATTATTTTTCAATATACATATATATACTCTGAAAAATCATTTTCTCGATAATATTAATTCATTAATAAAAAATTATAAACAGTATCTCTCAGTGATGAAAAAAATGTTATTCGAATATTCTATTTGATCTATATTTTCGCTATTAGACAATGAGTTCATAATATAGATATTTTTCAATACGCGTATAACGAAATCGTTGAAATGGTTTTTTCCTTCTAAAGTTCAAGCTATAATGATAAATTCAAGGATATCTTAAAATTAAAACGAATGTAAATTTCAATTGGATAAATAATATAATTGACACGATTTCGAATGTTATCTTTTATAAATTGATATTACACACATACATACACATGTGCATATATATTTGTGTACACAAATGAATTGCAAGTAGAGTAATGTGTATATATATATATATATATATATATATATATATATATATATATATATATTAAGGGAACTCTAAACGCGCTGCATATTTATTTTTCGACTTAGGGTGCGATGAACGGCGCCGCGACCCTCTGTTTGTTTTAGATTTTTGACCGGTAGTTGAATGCTAAAGTGCGGATTCACTTTCAACATGTGCTACCACCAGAAACAAAAACCATGATGTATTACTTTTGTACGTTTTAATGTGCACGAAAATATAAAGTTTAGAATCGTGCGTGGACACGATGAGCGGACAACGTGGCGTTATATCGTTTCGTCGACAAGAGCGGCTCCGCACGTGTCGAGCGGGGACGATTTTTTTTCTTACTCGTGCCATTATTTTTCGAATCAGGATCGCTGACTTTTATTAATCACAATGTACACATGTGCGGATTATGTTTGTAGTCGTTTGTATGTTTGTCGTTGAGATTTGTCAAGAGGAGATGACCTTTTATAATTCGAATAACGAATAGTCGTCTCGATCTCGGTACAATTGTGCGCGTCGTGGCATTTTCTGTTTCACAGTGAACGTGACTGACGGGCGTCGATGATTGCCGAACTAAAAATTATAACGAACATTCTAACATATTATATACACATACGTTTTACACACACACACACACACATTTACATACATACGAATATATCCACGTCAACACTAAACGATGTTTGAAAACATTTTCGTCGCGTCAATATATCAACGAAACGCTAACGAGAACGAAACGTTCTTTTATTATTATTATTATTATTATTTCAATCTACAAATAATTTCATCAAAGTGCATGTGTATGTATATATAATGATGTACTTTTAAATAAAGATAATGTATTTCATTCTCCATCGAATACATGCCGGATACATTTATGGGACGTGCATTGATTTTGATTTAATCAAAAGAGTAATTACATATCGATAATAATTATAATATCTAATTTGCACACGTTTGTATATTCGCATACGTGCACATATGTTGTACAATATATAGTATGTTGGCACGCACGTACGTTCGTACGTCTGTTGAATTATGAACGCGTGTTTGTAATGTTCCCAGTCACCAGAAAGCAAAATATTATTGTACACAAATCTCCCGGCATCTAAACAGCCGCAATGTTTACAAATAGTGCCGAGTCTCGGTCGCAGACACGTGTCGTCTAGTTTAATTGTGACTGCGTGCAACCGAGGTGAAAGATACTCGCGGCCGGCATTCGAGCGACTCTTTCGACGCGTCGTCGACGTCATTAATGTTTATCAAAGCGTGTGTTTACGTGAACGACGCGATCGTATGTGGAACAGAAGAGCGATGATGGAAAACCCCTAACAAATTAGTGAAGGCGCGTTAGGATGGACGCACACGCGAACAGGTGTAACGCAATATATCGATACAATATATCTATCTGTTGTCGGGTATTGTGTGGTGTACGTGTGCGTGTGCGTGTACGAAACAGTTTTGTGCTCGTGAGATATGAATATTTGTTACAAAATACATGCACGTGCTTATGTGCACACGTCTATATGCATTATTATCTGATGCACTCGTTGTCTTTATATATATATATATATATATATATATATATATATATATATATATATATATATATATATTGAAAAAAATACAAATTAAAGTAACAATCGTAACTGAAAGTGAACAAAAATAAAAAATATATAATGGCGATCGGTTTATATGTCAACTATTATGAATTATATCCATTAATTATGATTCTTTTTCAAATCGTATGACATTGTTATTTTTAAGCGATATTTTTGTCGAATCGTAATTTTAACTTTTATCTATTAGTAAAATGACAGAAACGTTTCATCGAAGACTTTTTTTTAAAAAAAAGTCTTCAATGACAAAATTGTAATTTAATTTATGTATCGTATAGAAATACACAAATAAAATAGACTTTTGGAAAATAATAATTGAATGTCAAAAATAAATGGCAACTCTTTCATGTCGAATATTTATTGAAATATGTTTTATTTATTTCTACTTATATGTATACATGTATTGAAACCGACCGTTAATAAACGTGCCGTTTTCGATCGTTCACAACACAAACGACACGTTATGTCACGATGAACGTACGCCACTGTCGTCGTCGACGGTCGTTCGATCCATCGTTTCAGAATGAACCATTCTCTCTACCTCTGTTTACCTGTTTGTTGTTCGATCTACCGACAACCGATTCGATCCGATACAGATGAACGTCGTGACTGCGCAGTATCCACAAAAGTAATAACAGTAATTAATTCACTAGATGCTGTTCCACTCGAACACGAGCATCGGTTTGACAACCGTTGCAATTATCTCTAGTATCGCTGTGTGCTGGCTCGTCGTCGTCGTCGTCGTCGTCGTCGTCGTCGTCATTATTATCGTCATTGTCGAAAGCGTCGTTATTGTTATCACATTACGTACATTCATTTCGATACGAACTGTATGATCAATGCACATCTTTTACTCTAGTTTAATGTTGTTGTTTTTCAAAACTATTGTAATTCACTGCGAAGAATTCAACGTGAACAGCAACGTTGTCGAACCTGAAGCTTTTCAATGCTATTCTTTACAATATTGTGCGATAAACAAATTATCACAAATATTTCTTAAAATTATCATCTACGTACATGCAATTAATATATATATATATATATATATATATATATATATATATATATATATATATATATATATATATATATATATATATATATATATATATATATATATATATATATATATATATATAATGATTATAAATACGTTCTTAATCAAAATTTGTATAGGCACTATAATCGAAAATAGACATCGTTCCAGTGTTATTAATTGTATTTCAATGTTTGGTAATAATTCTGTATAATAGAGTTTTTATATTTTTCAAATACTTTACATTTTTTAAAAATTATAATTAATTAACTTATTTAAACTTTATTATTATATTATTAATTACTAATTTACCAAAAATAATATTAATCAAACTAATTTTATATATATATATATATATATATATATATATATATATATATATCAGATTAATTTAGTATAGGTACAAAACGTCATCCAGTCGTTTTTTACATACATACTATTGCATATATATATATATATATATATATATATATATATATATATACAAAGTGAAAGAAAGAGAGAATAAATATACGACCCAATTAAAATTCTTTTCCGAGTGTTGCCCAACGAAGCCACTGTCCACCATATTCCAATATGTACTTTGCACATGTCCTCCGGCGATTTTTGATTTCAGAGTTCGTATATAAAAATGTACGTTTGTGTGCGTCACGTATGGACGCGCGTTTTTTTTCTTTTTAATTGTTTTTCTCCATCGCGTCCGCTAGTTGATTTCGATGAAATCGAGTAGCACATTTCTCACGAACTTTATATTTGTTTCTATAATTGGCAGTGTGGGAACTGGACAAACTAACGCCACATTCATGTCGCGAACAAAAGAAACATCAAACTCCGCACAGAACATATTGAATTGTGGATGATTTCGCACACGCATATAAATGTTGCGTTCGGAACGTTTTTCTTTGTTGTTTTTTTTTCTTGCAAAAACATTTTCTCGTTTGAATTGTTTACGGAGAAGGATTTTCACTTTTCGAACAACAACAGTCGCTGCTATCGAACGTACTCGTAAATGTATTTTACAATTCGATCGTAACGAGATTGGACGTGAGGTAAAATTCACTTTATGATTTTCGAATCGTACGAATGTCGAACCTCTTCGTACGTTTTAACACGCGTGCGTTACACGTGCGTTCGTCAACGTATTCGTTCGTGATTATTCTAGAGGCCCGTGTTTCTGTGCTCGTGTACAGTACGGAAAAAATACCAACAGATTTCGGACGCGCGATGATGAATGCGCGGACGTCTGTTTGTCGTCGTAAATAACGCCCGTCGGCACGTAATTAACAGTTTTTAATCAATCGCGTTCGGAGGGGGTGCGTTTCGGTCGCCGCGGGACGCCGCGGGTGGCACTCGTCGGAACGGCGGGTGAGCGTGCCGATCGCCGATCGGCATTGGAAATAGTACGGATGTTATTTATTGTCCGATAGTGCTTCTCAAAACAGAAACAATTCAGATGTATGTTGTGTGTTATATTAAAAAGAGCACGTTGTGAACAGCTCGAACGACGTGTGCACTATCAACACACAACAGAGAGATGAACTGTGTACTCGAAGATGCGTACGTGTGCATACATACAATTGAATCTGCGCAAACACACAAGTGTTTGAATTAATTGCAATTGATCGTATACATACATACATATGTGAGCGTATAAACGTACATACACACGCACGTATCTTTGATTAGTGGATACGTGCGTACATTAGAATAATAAATGTGCTCGCATACATTGAACGTTTTGTTTTATAAGTATGTAAATAACGTATTTGCATTTTTATAAGCAATAATGTGCTGTTAAAAATTTGTAGTTAACTATCGTTTGTAATTTATCGACTGTTGAAAGTGATTCAAAACCAGTACCGGTCGTGAATCATCCGTTTAATGTGAACGCGTCGGGTATCCATTCCAGGTTCTTCGTCTATAGGTGTTTATATATTACACACAAACAAATACTTATATACATATATATATATATATATATATATGTATATATATATATATATATATATGTATATGATATACGTACAGGTGTAGTTCGACATTTGTTTGTACGCTTATTCTCATACATTAACATCCCATGCACCCACGCAATATATCTTTTTTAAAATTAAGTTTCATCTTTAAACTCATAAATAAATAAATATAAATATACTCATCATACATACATACATACATATATATATATATATATATATATATATATATATATATATATATACATATATACGGTTTAAAATTGTTCATACATTTTTCCAAGTCATTGATATTTCATAAATAAAATTAAACGTTATGTTGAAGATAAATACATTAATAGAAATTATAAATCTATGAAAGTTATTTTAAAATTCGATAAGAAATAAATTTTATATAGTTTGTGAAAACAATTTATATATATATTTATATATATATATATATATAAATATATGAATATTGATCATCTAAACTTATATTCAATATGTTTTTCTGGACTCTAAATTCACTTTTATATTGATTTAAATTTGTATTATGTATTATTCATAATTTTGCATTAATGCATTAAGAGATAGAGAGAAAACGAAATGATCTAATCCTAAATATGTTCTATTATTGAATAGCACGTATGATATATAAAGTTGAATATTGTGTTTCAATGTTAATATGTTACAGCAGACAATAACGAAACGAGACTTTTTTTTAGAATAGATCAATAAAACAATATGCCTGGCACTCATGCCTTTCAATAATGATGTGCATATGGATATGTATGTATGTATGTGTGTGTATGTGTGTTTAGAGGCTAGATATGGTTGAGTTATGAACTTCGATACCATGAGAATATCATTAGTCCACGTGTTCGACATATGAGGATGATGATGATGACGCCGCTGCTCATTCATAGATAGTTTCTCTTATGGTTCATGTGTGGAAAAGATTTAGTTTAGTAATTATATTTTTGTTAAATGTAAAACAAAACTTCTGTCTTTCTTTACATATATATATATATATATATATATATATATATACTGAAAGATTATTTTGTTGAAGAATTGAGAAAAATTAAAATGTCGCATTGAAGAAAGATAAATTGAATTTGTCTCAGGCACAGTGTAAATAGTGTTTGTAAAATGTTTTGATTTCTTTACATGAAGTGTATGTATGTACTTGTATATATATATATGTATATATATATATATATATATTTATACATATATACATATATACATACACACAATTAAATTCTTTATAGAGAATTGACAAAATCCTGTATTGTGTTCGACAGCCAAATACGCCGCCGTTTCTTTGCTGTGTTATAATAATAATAATAATCATAATCATTTGAATCTGTGCTGTGCAGATGATTCGGAGAGATGACGTTCGTTTGACGCTGCAAAATGCACCGTCACGGTAGCTGTAATAATTTATTATAATAATCATTGGCGGCCGTAACGTCAGCGGAGCCGACATGTCAATTAGACGCTGTTGTTGTCGGCCTTCTTGCCTAACTATCTACCTGCCTCTATTTGCTCGTGGGCTCCGGGAGCCCATTGTCGTGTATCAACGCCGACACTTCACATAATCACTTAATTAGGGGTCTATTGTTGATCAATAAGTGGTGCGTTCGTCACGGCCGATCCACGGTTCGAATCCGTTTTGTACGCTTTAATTATAGTGCAATGCGATGTGTGTTTTCGCTCTCTTCTGTTCGTTTCTCTTTCACATCGACGAGTGTGATGTATCCTCGACGAGGGGTATTTTCCTGCACCGATGCAGAACAAAACGACTATCGTGACGATTGTCGAACGATACGATTTTTCAAATGTCGACAGAGTAACCCTTCTCGTATCTCATTATTGCCGTTTCACGAAAATATGATGAAATGTATCGTTATTATTATATATGTAAAATTATATTACATTTTATTTGTTTACACGTGCGGATGTGATTTTTTATTTCATTGAAAATTTCAGATAATTTTTCAAAGTTTTTCTCTACCATCGACACGAGTGATCATATTTATCCTTTTGCAAATAATAACGATCTTCCGACAAATTATTCGTGTCGTTTGAAAAATTACTGAAAATGTAAAGTATGTGTAAATAAATTAAATAGTTTCACGTTCAATGAAATAGTAATATATATATATATATATATATATATATATATATATATATATATATATATAAATTGAGTGTTCAAAATAGTTAAAAAAATGATTCGTATTTTAACAATACTGCACGAAGGAGTCGATTTGAAGAATATATTTGATTTAGTCGGTCGTCACTTTTGAAACACGCATGTTTCTCTCTTTATTTGTGTGTGTGTGTGTGTGTGTGTGTGTGCGCGCGCTGTGTGTCGGAACTGTAGACTATCGAATTTCGTGTCACCGGTGATCGGTCATAAATCAAAAGTTGCGTTTAGAACGGACGATATCAGCAATAATGAAGCGACCGCTTCGACAGTAAAAGAGAAACGGCGATGTAGTCTATCCGTTTCGGATTACAAGTTACAGTAGAGCAGAAGTCGACACTGACGAGACGTGTTCGGGATTGTTCAAAAGATCAGTGCGCACGGACGCAAACGTTGCACGAGCGAACGTCTCGCTCGCTGTGCAAATGTGAGCTTGTGTGGCGCCTGCGTCCTTTGCTATCGATATCGGGATCCGCCTACGTGTCCGTGGACCGTAAACGATTTCCGTAGTGCGGAAAACATTCCATTTCAGAACGCGCTTCGTTCGCAAAATATCAAAAGTTCACGTTCGAAACGATCTACGGTCGCTAGCTGCAGACGATCGAGCGCGTCGCGCACATTCGAAACAACGCAAACGTGAATTCGATATACGAACAACGAATAACGATCGAGTACACCGGATCGAACGTTCGAGACGCGTTCTAAACGATAGCGGAACGACAGTTCGTCCGTTGTTTCGATGCTGCTCGATGAAAACGCATTAATCACCGACGCGCTCGTACAAAAATTCCCGTCGCTACGACGAGCTCTCGCGCTCATAAATCCGCTTCGAAGACGTCGAACGTAATTTCCATTTAAAAAAAGAACCGGTTTAGACGACCGACCGGACCGGACCGGACGGTTCGTTAAATATTCAACGCGGTCGTGTGTTTGTTTATGGGAAACAATTAACGCAAAGCTTACCTTCCAGAGACCGTTCTGACAGACGAGATGAGTTGTGGCCAGCCGCTTGGCCGACAACCTTCTGCGCGCTCATCTCGTCTATGGATGTTTTGTTGTTGTTGTCGAACGTTTTTCTCGGTTCCGTGTTTGGTTCGAGGCGACGCGACGCGACGCAGTTCTTCAAACACACACACACACACACGTTCGATTATTTCATCACGTGTGTATGTACATTAAACTTTATTATGCTACTATATGCAACGTACTCTCCTTAATTGTTATTAAACGCAACGATATAGAATTCAAATCCAAATTCATCTCGTACATACACATGTATATATAAATGAATAGTTGCATATGTAACGTGCGCATCTCACATTGATATCGAAAATGTTGACTGTAGAAACATGAGAGACATTCAGGCCGTTTAAAATATATTATGTAGGAACTTCCTCTTAACTATTGTTTTCAAACATTTTCATTTTTTTTTCATATCATAAATTCATATAAATATATATATATATATATATATATATATATATATGTATATGTATATATATGTATGTATTGAATGCTGTTTATATAAACACAATTGGAAACGTTAATTTGATAAAGTACGTTTATGCATTAATCTTATACATTTTACTGTCTATATAGAATTATGGACATTTTATAATGAGAATGTTCAACAAAATCGTATTAGTGATTTTAAAAAGTAAATATTTATTGCCAATAATTTGCTGAGGAAGATTCTAACATTATTTTTTAAATTAGAATGTTCATTTATTGTGAGTGTTTAAAATGTTAAATGATGTTTACAAATAAAAACATAATTATTAAATGTTTCAATCCGAAAAAGAAGTAAATTTTAACGTCAATTTCTAATATTATATATATATATATATATATATATATATATATATATATATATATATATATATATATGTGAATATTGTATGCCTATAGAAAATAAACAGTGACTAGACTATTTCGTGGTCAGAGCAAATAAATAAAATTCGCCATAAATAACCGATCTGTCCACGTGTTATGACAGGTGCCTGTACATTGTGATCGTCTCTGTTTTAATTGGATACCTTTGCGCACATATCTTCAGGCTACTATATATATATATATATATATATATATATATATACATGTTCACACAAACACACACATATAGAAATATGCTTGTAAATATGCGTATGTTATGCATTCGTTCGTCTGTTGTCGATGCTGATATTTATCTGCTGATAAATTATTCATATCTTTCATATCTGACCAGACCTTTTTATGTTTATTTTAGATTTAATTCATGTAAAACTTTGTGAAGAAACCAGCTCAAATATTAATTACAAACGTAAACTCGCACACGTATACACACACATGTGTGTGTATTTATATGTATGGTGTGTGTGTGTGTGTACATATGTGTGTATATGAAATGAAATAGAATATTCAAGGGGCCGAGGGCGGCGTCGCATACGGCAGTCTCTGCGACAGTCATAGATTTATGTGTACCGGCGTGAGCTATTGCCGTACAGCAGCAGATGTTTAAAATGTCTCTAAATTGCCAGTCAATCGTATGATATACCCAATTAGAACAGAATCCGAGCGGATGCCTGGCGTTCCACGGCAAAAGCGACCGTCGCCGTCTTCGTCGCGTTCGTTTTTCGTTGTGTGTGTGTGTGTGTTTTTTTTTTTTTTGTTTTGGATTCCCTCGAATAAAGAATATTCGATTTGGAGGAACAAGATTGTCGATACGCACAAGCGGCGAAGGCGTTGCGATGTTTCCATGATGATTCGTGTTTGTTAATTTTACAAAAAAAAAAGAAATCGAGCAATAGACAAACCGGACAAATAAATATCATTGTCATCGACACAAACGTAATAGGTAAGTTTCAAATTCGATTCGTAATATTATTCCTCGATTATATATATATATATATATATATATATATATATATATATATATATATATATAATGTATGTATGTATGTATGTATATATGTATTTATACAGATACACGTGTATCAAATAATATTTTTCCAATATTAATTGTAAAAAGAATGAATATTGATTAATGATAAAACCGAAATAATAGTCAAATATATCCGATCTGCAATAAAATAGTAAAGAAAACATTCGATATCACATGTCGTCGTTCATTTCCAATATGGTCGTCTATCTTATCTTTGAATTTAAAATAAAGTCTACGTTAAGAAAATGATACAATTTAAATAAAATCTCTCAGTTGGAAATAAATCGAAGCAAATCCGGAATATTATAACATGCGCGTATTTCTATATATTTATCGCACAGAATGAATATTCAACACGAATTGAAAAGACGTTCGTGGTCGTTTTATTTCAAAATGACGATTTGTTTTTCTATATAATAATTAAAATCGCGATATAAATAATAACAAATTGTTTGTATTTCCTCTTCATCGTTGTTTGGAAATTTAATATAGAGAAGAACTGTTTCCATCGCAAAAACGTTCGACCGTCAAATATTTAATGAATTTTACATTTCAAGTCAAATATTTTCACATTTCCGTGCTATTTTCGATCTTTCGATCCATCCGTACGTGTACATTCGATGTATCGCGATACTTGATCGTCTATCTTATTTCATATTCAACATTTTGTTGAACATAAAGTTGACATATCACGTCTCATCAATCATGACGTATCAAGTATAAAATATATATCGACGAGCATATGGAAACAATCACTATGCGACGAGCGGACGAAAACCCATTTCGTTTTAATGATGCACCCCCAAACTCTCGAATATCCCTCATCTGTCCTTATATATGTACATACATACATGTGTGTATATATATATATATATATATATATATATATATATATATATATATATATATATATATATATACATGTATGAAAAATGTACGTATACTTAAATATTGTTTAGTATTTTTTATCGGAATGGATGACGGGTTCGGTTGTAACGCGATACACGACGAGAACTTTTTAAATTGGAGATTTTACCTGTACTTCATATACAAACATATCGACACAAAAATTAAAATAATTTTGTTTCAATTTTCTTCGATTATAATTTACGACGTAGGCGTGACAAAGATCCATAAACATTATATTTTCTATTTATTACTAGCGCCACAAACGATCCTTAGTTATGATTTATATATATATATATATATATATATGATCAATAAAATTGCATTAAAGATTACAACTGAAAAAGATATAAAACAAAAACATATTCAAACAATTTTATTAAAATTATTGACAAATGTTGAAAGCTGTTCGATTGGGAGGAGAACGGAATAAAAGTGAACAATAAAGTTGCGAACGACATTGATTTGTCTTTTTATTAATATTTAACAAAAATTAATAGCGATAATTTAAGAATGGAATAAAATCAACCGAAACAACTGCCACATAATATGAAATTAGACGAAAATAATTATATTGTTCGGTGCGTTTGTCTATAACGAAGGAAAAACGAATAGACACAATGAGAAGAATTGAAATTGAAAAAAAAACACAAGTACACATCTCTAATTGAAATGATTGTCAAAGGTGGCTCATTTGTTGAGAAAATGTATATCTCGTTATTTTAATAGAGAATTTTGCTTTGTTTGAAAAATATATATTCAATAAATGTTTTCATAAAATTGAAACAATACCGAGATGAATAGAAAAGATGTATGTTTGGAATAATAAAAAAATAATTCTGTGTGTGTGTGTATGAGAGAGAGAATAGAATGGATACAACAGACAACCGATGAATAAGGGATAATATCGATTCATAATCAAAACATGTGTAAGGAAAAACACAAAAATGGACATGATTAACAAATACGATAAGATGTTGGATGTTGGTGATTTTAATGGAATTTTGAAATTGAAATATTTAAAGAATAAACATCGGTTCTAATGACGAGTTCAAATGACGTTTTATAGGAATTCACCATTCGACTGAGATGAAAGCAAATGAGAATAATTTCGCATATTATATTAACTGTTAATTTTCAATAGCGATTATTGTTTATGTCGAAAGAACTCTCGTACGTTGTTATTGTTTTTTTTCCCTTAAACTTTTCCATTTTGGTGGAATGCGATGAAATTTCTATGATTGAAACGACGACGACGACGACGACGACGACGACGACGGTTCGCTAAGATTAATCGTGCATGTGGGGAGAGTTGATTTTCGAAAAGTCCTCGGCATCGACACGACACGTCATACGCATCAGTGTCATTGGATTTAGTAAAGTCGGACGTCCGTCGCCGTCACTATTATTAATTACGACGACGACTTTAGTAAACGAGCGATGCGAACGAGGAGAGGAGTCGCTCGAAAGACGTGCCGTGCGGACAGCGTATTTCGGCCGCGACCGAGTATTATCTTGTCCCGTTGCCACGGATCGTGACAGACAGATGATCCCGGAGCGAACACGTACGTGGGTGTCGACGATCGCTTCGTAGGCGTGTTTCGAAGGGGCGTGCGCGCTGTTGTTCCCGCCGATGCGGCATCGGACGAATCTGTCGCGCAAACGCGTACGTCGAAGATGGAGCCTCGATCGCGACCAATCGCGCGCATCTCCGGACCCGGTCCGCCGTCGGTCGGGTCGGAGCAGGGGAGGCGCACGACGGCCGCACCCGCGCGCGACGCCGCCGCCGCTGTAGTCGTGCAGTCGATCGCGCGCCTCGTTGACGACAAGCTGACCGACGGACCGATCGACGGATAGCCGTTCGGATACGATTTTTCGCACGTGTGCACCGCTGCTCGTCGACGCCGATTCGCGATTCAATCGGCACGTCGGCAACGTCACCTCGACAGCACCCGCTCTCTGTGTTCGAATCGTGTGTGTGTACGCGCGCGCGCGCGCGTGCTACGCACCGTCGTGTTTTGTGTAAAAAAAGTGACGAATTTTCGTTCGAGAGGTGAGCAACGAGCAAACATCGTATAAATAAATGCATGCACGCGACTCGGTTACACGCACTCACACACGTACTCGCACGCACGCACGCACGCACACACGTACGATCGACATTTATCTCGTTCGTATGATTGTTCTTGTCGACGCGGTCGTTTTCAATCTTAACGAACGGATTGAGAAATGTTCGAATCGACGTAGGAAAGAAGCGCTCACGTCGTTATTGTTTATTCAGATGTTCGCTTGAACGAATATTGAAATCCAATTGTGGAAGCAAGTGAACAAACACAAACACAAATCGCTTCGACGAACGGCACAAACATAAATGTCCGTTACATCTCTGTGTGATACGACGACATGCATGTATATTTTTATATCGATTTGATTATATGATCGATTATCGTCGTAAACGACGTCGCGTACGGCTCGAGCGAGACGGCCACGATTAGAGGACGATGCCGTGTATGTGTACGAAACAATTATATGTGTTCGTATTGAGCGTTCGAAACGAAATTGAAAAAAAAAACATATCGACATCGAACGAACGCGTCAGAGGATAATTCAGGATGTCCGTTTGTGTTGTTTTGATAGCGCATTAACTAACGACGACATTGCACGTTCAACGATCGGAACGTAGATGTTTAGTTTGCTAACGAATAGCTCACAAATCAAATCGCTTGTAACGAACGTAGTCTCAATATGTGTTTTATAAAACGCACACTTGTGTTCGTGGTCGCATTGCATATTTCTACGATTCAATAGCCGTTTCAGTCGATGCGTTTTCAAATCAATCGCAAGTGCTCCAACATGCTGTTTCATAATTACAACTGACAAATTTATCATTTTACGTACACACACACACACGAATGAAAAGCAACAAACATATACGTATGTAATTGAATATATCGAGAAAATAGTAGAAATATTTTTCATACAGATCTCGTTTACTTCTAGATTACGACGTTTTTACAATCGTTTTGTAATTGAAAATGGTCAAAATCTTCATTTGCAAATGACTCTTTTCAATTCTTTCATCGTAAAAACACGCGAATCGACTTAACGAAACGTTCTTAACGATGTTATCACAATGTGCGCTTTATTTATTTATGATTTGTTTGATACTACACAATACATGATAGTTCATCGCGCGAATAACATGAAAATAAAGAAACGGTGTTTCGAAAATTACTTGTTGACAGCTTTACGCTAAAAATAGAAATGGTGTTTAATTTTGAAAAACGACGAAAGTGAAAGAAAAAAACAAATATGAATAATGGAAACGAATCGTACAACAAAGAATAACGAAAGGAGAACATATTTTCAATAAAGAAGTGTTGTGTCGGAACAAGAAAAATAATAATAAAATCATTAAAAATCGCAATCGACATAAAGCAAAGATAACAGTGCGTGCGTGTGTGTATTCTTGTATATTCGAATGTTTAATATCAAAAAGAGACTCGATATGCACGTTTCGTCGCTATTGGAAATATAAAATGTGAAAAGTGTCTGTCGACACTAATCTCGTGCTGTGTTGTCTGCCTGGACGATGAAGTATATACCAAACAGTAGTATTTCTATCCAAACTTCATTTATAATAAATTTCAATTGATAGCGAATTAGAAAAATTGCATTTGTTTCAAATCTTATCGAATGTATGTATTAACATTTGCTTATCGCACACTGACTATTAATTATCGACAAAAAAATAACACAGTATTGATGAATGTTCTTTTTTCTACGCAAACAAATCGCGGTCAAAGAGAACAGTGCACATTTCCACAAGAAAAAAAAATATTTAAATCAATATAAATTGAAGCATATTGACCTCTGATTAAAATTCCAGTGAAATTATTTTCTTTAGACAAATCCATTTTAAATGATTTATAATTTCTAATTCACACATGTGTGTACATACGTGTATATATATATATATATATATATATATATATATATATATATATATATATATATATATATATATATATATATATATATATATATATATATATATATATATATATATATATATATATATATATATATATATATATATATATACATACATGTACATACACGTACATACATACATACACACACTCACTCACATAACTATATGTACGTATGTAAATAATTTGTTAGAATACGATCCAGCTAAAAAAAGAAAAATTAATCAGAATTTCTTTGTTTTTTTGTTTTTTAAAAAAATAAATTCATTACGTACTTCACTTTTTGCCTATATATTTAAATTTTATAATTTGTCAGTTTCTCCTTTTTAAATTAAACACTTCAGATATTTCAAACGTTGGTAATACGAAAATATCAAAATTGTTTTTCTTTTCCTTTTGCATGTTTATTGTTTCGGATGTTATTTCAACTGATTTTTCTGATCTAGCAAAACTCATCGAGGCAACAAATTTACATTATGTTTATATTTATTTATTGTTTATTACATTCTTATTTATATGTACTTGGTTTTTGCTTAAAAAAGACATCATCCTCGTGTATAATTTTGTATTTTTTATTAATTTAAATGTATTTTATTATTTTGTTATAATCCACAAACGATTTCTTACGTTGGTATATTTTTATAAATGATTTAACATCCAATACAGCACCAAATTAATTTTAAAATATTCACTAACAGATTGTTATAGTATTTTAGTGAGATTTATGTTTTATTTATTTGTAAAAAAAAACAGATGCTTAATGAGCTATTGACGAAAAATCAGTTTATATACTTATGTACGATACATTATATTAATTTGTTTTAAAATATAAATATATATATATATATATATATATCAGTATATATGCAACCAATATTGAATAAATGTTAATGATGATTATATATATATAATTAAATAATTTTTGCAGAACACACACTTGTCGACACGATCGAGTCGATAAATCAATGTAAGTGAATGTGCGACAATTGTCCATAGAGTTCGCATTGTGCGTGGATTGTTTTTTCTCATTTTATTGCCATATTATTTCTACACACCGAACGTATAATAAGTGTTTGTTGATTACATTTCTATTCTTTGTTGTTTGATGCAACTAACAATGATCATAAATCAGAAAAAAATTCATATATATATATTATATATATATATATATATATATATATATATATATATATATATATATATATATATCATCGTTACATTTGCTTACACATATATTAACTCATTTTTGTGTGAAATCTTTAAGGAATGTTATCCTTCGTTGACACTTATAAGTCATCCTTAACACTTTAATCAAGCGTATTGGTAAGAACAAATATATATATATATATATATATATATATATATATATATATATACATACAATGGTTTAAAAGAGAAAGCATGAATTATGGGTGTATTGAAAAGAATGATTGTGTAAAAATTACACGTTTCGATAAAAAAAGCTAATCGGCAATGTAACTAACGTTGCTCTTTATCATGACGGGGATGCGTAACCGTGACGAAAACGAAGTCGTACGAGATTTCGCTTCACGTCAACTTCAATTAACTCTGTTTGTTTGTTTTTCTTTTCGTTTAGCGCTCAGAGAGACGCGTCGTTTCGCATTCGACATGTCGACGCGCGACGAATGCATCGGATCGTCGGGATCGCGACAGACGTAGAATAACGTGGATAGTGTGAGACGCGTCGGAACGGCACGGAAGCGACGTCGTGTCGACGGGATGCTGAAAGAGCGCGCGGACGCGATGAGCCCGTGCACGGGCGTCGGCGGCGGCGCCGAGTGCGCCGGGTGCGGAGCACGCATCTTCGACAGATTCTATCTGCTCGCGGTGGACAGGCAGTGGCACGCGACGTGTCTTCGCTGCTGCGAGTGCCGCGCGCCGCTCGACACCGAACTCACGTGCTTCTCGCGCGACGCGAACATCTACTGCAAGGACGACTATTATCGATTGTACGGCGTGCGTCGCTGCGCACGGTGCCAGGCCGGCATACCGGCCAGCGAGCTCGTGATGCGTGCGCGCGACCTCGTCTTCCACGTGCACTGTTTCACGTGCGCCGCGTGCAACGCGCCGCTCGCCAAAGGCGATCAGTTCGGAATGCGCGACGCGCTCGTTTATTGCCGGCCGCATTACGAGCTGCTCGATCAGCTGTGCTCGCCGTTGCACGTGCATCACGTCGATCAGCACCAGCAGCATCGGCGGCGGCTCGTCGACGCCTTCGGACCGCTGATGCTCGACGGATCGGTCGCGAGCGTCGTCGGCTCGACGAAAGGGAGGCCGCGCAAACGCAAGCAGACGTCCGACTCTGCGGCGTCGACCGAACATCATCTGCGCGCCGTCGCGATGCGCATGTCGTCGGCCGGAGCGTTAGGTAAATGCGTGTATGATTCGCTCGCGTGCGTCGTCGAATCGAACGTACTGAAATTTTCGTCGAAACAGAGATGCTGCAGGTGCCTTCGGATCTGTCGTCGTCGATGGAGTCGCTCGCGTACGACGCGGGAGTGTCGTCGCCGGGATCGGCGTGCGGCGGCGCCGGCAGCAGCGGAGGCGGATCCGGCGGCGCCGGCGGTCCGCAACAACGCACGAAACGGATGCGCACGTCGTTCAAGCACCACCAGTTGCGCACGATGAAGTCGTACTTTGCGATCAATCAGAATCCGGACGCGAAGGATTTGAAGCAGCTGGCGCAAAAGACGGGGCTGTCGAAGCGCGTGCTGCAGGTGTGGTTCCAGAACGCGCGCGCGAAATGGCGACGGAATCTCATGCGTCAGGAGGGCGGTGCCGCGCCGGGAACGTCGCCGGGAACGTTACTCGACGCGGGAGCGAGCGTGGCCGTGTCTCACCATCACGACGAGCAGCACGTGCTGCGAACGACGATGCCGTCGTCGCAGTACGACGACATTTACTAATGGCCGATCGTTACGAGACGACGACGTCGTGCGGTGGCGTACGCGGATGCCGCCGCGTGCGGATCTCGTGTCGAGATGGTCGCGCGTGTTTGTGTCCGATCATTGAAGTGTAATAGACGTACGATACGATATCGGCGATGTCGAACGTGTACGTTTCCGGTGCAGACGGTGGCATAAATACGTAACGTATTAAATCCGAGCGAGTGAAAACGTACGCCGCTCGTACGAATCGAATCGCACAGAACAAATAGCGACGCGTGTGGATTTGTTTTGAACGATTTACAGACAACAAAATTGTCTCGATGATCCGTCGATCCAACTGCATTCGGCAACTGTAACGACTCCACGTGTTTGCAACGTACATTTTCGACACGACTTTGTGTACATAGTATTTACATCATAAGTGTAGGGTGCATGCGACAATTTTAATCGTACTATCGTAATAAACTGTGTGTAACCAGTGGAATAAATCAATAAGAACGTGTATAATTGTAGTTTGATTTATCCGTTCGTTTGATAACGTTTATCAGGTCTCTCTCTCTCTCTCTCTCTCTCTCTCTCTGTGTGTGTGTGTTTTTTTATTTTATTTATTAATGCTTTCATTATTCACTACACACGTCTTATATAAATATCATCGTGTACACGACCCCATGTGTGGAGATTATTATCTACGAGAGATATGCATTTGCACAAAAGATTACAGCGACAATTCTAAATCGTTCGCGATATGTGTTTTCTGTTTTTTTCTTAAAAAAAGAAAAACACTTTATTGGTGTAACGTTCACATACATACAAACACACACACACACACGTGTGTGATGCAAAAATCGTATGAGTGGTTGCAAAAATTGTTTGCGATGAAGTCGAGTATCATAAGAGATGAAAATATTATTAAACATAAAACATATTCTGATCGTGAACATTATTGTAGTTTGTATTCGAATGATATCGTACAGTTTATAGAACGGTATGTTTATGTGGATTGTGAAACTTTATTTTATAGTTTTGATCAAATATGTTCTTGACGTTTTCAAATGAATACGGTTTAATATTGGAAATGTTCGTAATAGGAATCAATCTAAAACTTTTCATCAACACCATCCGTCATACATATAAAAATTAGAAATTTGCACGATGTATTAAACAAATAAATAAACGTAACCGCCTTTTATAAATAACAGAGTATTGTCTCGTTGAGAAAAGCTTTCGTATTATTAACTAGTAAATGTCACAGACTGCGTACATTTCGATCGAGAACTAAATTTATGATTTTAATTTAATTGACCAGTAGTGTCGTCTGTTCGCCCATCTTCGATTTTTTAACAGGCGATTGCTTGATATCGAATATATTTCTCAAAATCCAATTGAATATATTATCCTTATGGAACATGTATGTACATTTTCTGTTGAAATAATCTATAACAGAATTATATCGATATTTATTTTTCTTATCGAACGATTAGTAATGATCGTGAAAGTAATTCGCTACTACTACGTCTGCTATACAACACATACACATACATATATTATATATATATATATATATATATATATATATATATATATATATATATATATATATATATATATATATATATATATATATATATACATAGTTATTATTTGTGAAGTATTGCTAACGAGATATTATTATTATTATTATCATCCAACATTAATGACAGTTGCTAATTTAAAGACCATATTACAGATAGTGTTTAAAACGCTATCAAAGTAAAAAATATACAACATTTGTCTGAATATCTATCGATACTGAATGTACACTTCATATTTATTAATTAATATTGTTATCGTCATTTACAATACATGTCATATGAATAGATGGACAAATTAAAAAGTGTAATCTAGTTCTGTCATCAAATCCACAAGATATTAACAACTGTGCCGGTGTAGACATTATGAGCCGGAACGAAGCTCTGGACCTTTAATCGAACTCCTCTCTAGGTTCGCCGTCCTCTCCGACTTTCTTATTTGGCGGAACATTGTTTGGAATGATACTGCACACGTTCGGTTTTGTTGTACATGTTAAAATCGGTTCTTCGATCGGCGTCCTATCGTCTGTTTGTTGTGTTCGGTTCTCGGAAATCGAACACGTCGTGTTTGTCTTCGAATCGCCTTCTTGTTTGTTTGTAATGACCGATTTGTTGTCACTTGTATTATTCATTTTTATATGTTTTTTTTCGAACGAATCCCATGAAACTGCACTGTTGGAAAGTGTTTAATTCACTGAACGACGCAATCGAAAAAGGCACTGATACGATTGTGCTCGAGTGTTTATAGAGTATGTTGATAACGAAACAGCGATAAACGAATTTTAAAAAAGTTACAATATTTGTACTATGTTCAATACAAGATTATTTGAAAAAAATGTGTTACACTTTTAACATTTGTTCCTATAGACATATATATATATATATATATATATATATATATATATATATATATATATATATATATATATATATTACATGTTGTTCAGTTCATATATAAAAGTTGTGTTATATGAAAAGGATAAATGGAAAATCAGGAGGAAGGAAATAATAGTTTTATGCAAACGAAACGAAAATATAAATTTTATTATACAGAGACGTATAAATTCATATATATATATATACATGTGTTTATGTGTGTGCGTGCTTATATATATATATATATATATATATATATATATATATATATATATATATATATATATATATATATATATATATGATGTATAAAGATAAAGAGCAAATGTTAAATGTTGTGATTTCTGCTATGTAATTATACAATAGATTGATTGTTCTTTATATGCAAGTATGATAATACCATGTTCCGATTATTTATGGTAAAAAAAAGATGTATTTTGGAAACTCGTTATACTAATACATATTTGTCTTGATGGTAACGTGTTTATCAAATATCAGTTGCCATTGTTTTGTGCCATTTTCATTGCTTTGTTAGCTTTTCGTTCATCATCGCCACGTGGTGCGTCTTTCGTCGACTCCGAACGATCGTTGGGAATGTTAATCGGTGCCGTCGGAGTCTCGCTGATCGTCGCGTTCGCATCAGTCGGAGCCACACGAGCGATTCCGTTCGATGATGATTTGACGTTGATTTCGGCCTGTTTTGACAGCGAGCTCGACGAATCGTTCGGGTCGCTCG
Organism: Neoneuromus ignobilis; assembly: GCA_029203775.1. Taxonomy (NCBI): domain Eukaryota; kingdom Metazoa; phylum Arthropoda; class Insecta; order Megaloptera; family Corydalidae; genus Neoneuromus; species Neoneuromus ignobilis. Next base: position 22,602 of record CP092090.1, on the reverse strand, counting down.
ACGACGATTTCACGTTCGAATCTCGATAGTTCAATTCGTTCGGACGAGCGGAGTGTTGCGAGTAACCGTCGTCGTATGCGACGGCGCTCAGAGACGGTCGTTTGTGGATCGTTACGTATCCGGGACCGTTTTGAGCGTGTGCAGTGTGAGGCGCGTTGTACGGCATTTGATTGTATTCTGTTTTCGGCACAATTTGATCGTAATGACCGTACGGTTTATTATTGTACGATTGTTGAGACAGTTGAGCCGGGCTCTCGTTGGACGGATAAACGGCCGATTCGCTTTGTCCGTATGCCGTTTGAATGTGTTGCGATCCCGTCGCCGATGTCGGCCGATCGTAAGCCGAATACTGAATGTACGAGTTTTGATGCGGCGACGGCGGTGGCGAGTACATCTTTTGCGAAACGGCGGCGTAGCCGTCGTACGCCGTCGAATGTTGATCGTAAGACGGGGGCCGGACGTGCGAGGGATACGAAACGTATCCGTTCGTAGGAGGATATTGCTTCTGCGCTTCGGGATAGTAGTGATTCGATTGTGACGGTCGGTAGTTGTTTGCGAACGATTGCGTTTGATCCGACTGCGACGACGAAGATAAATAGTCGAACGGCTTCGAGACCGGCTTCGACGGTGACGGAGCCGGAGTGTACGATGCTGTCGGACCATAAACAGAAGGCGTTGATCGAGGCGGTGATCTGTAAGAATCAGCAGACTTACCGATCGCTTGATAATTTCCAGTCGGTCCGTACGGCGCGCCGTAATATGTCGACGGGCGTCCGTGGCCGTAAACTATCGATCCGGTATGTACGACGCTCGGCTCGCAAGAAACGAGTATTCCCTTGGCCGGATAATTGTCGCTATTATAATATTGAGAATAAGCGTCGTCGTCGTCGTACTCGTGGCCGTCCTTGATTTTTTTGTGTTTCATCTTGTCGAGTAGATGGAACTTCTTGTGAAACAGTTCCAGCGGCTTTGTTATGACGTACGATTTGGAAATTGACGGGATGTCGCCGTATTGCAATAGTTTTTTGTGCACGTGAAAATCTAGTAGCGGCATCGACGGATTCACATATTCACCGTACGGATTCGTGGCGTAGCTTCCGTATTCCGACGAACGGGTCATTGCCGGTTCCACATCGTCGAAACCGTCGTCGACGGGCCAAGCGATTGCCATTTCTTCATTTTCGCTGCTGCTGCTGCTACGTTGTTCAGGCGTGCGGTAGTCGTTCTTCATGTATAGAACGATCGGCTCGTGCGGCGACAAATGGATCGGTGCTTCAGGCGGTGCGTCGTAATGATGTTGTTTTGTTGGAAACACGTCCGATTGACCGGAATGTGACGACGGGGGCGCCGGCGCCGGCGACGGCGGCAGCGCCGATTGCGACTTGATCGGCGAGTATGCAAAGTTCAGCGGTCGGCTCGGATACACGACGTTCTGATAGCCGGTCGGTGGTTGTTGATGATTGTATGAGACTTTCGACGGAATGGCATCGAGAGACGAATACGACGGAGCAACGGAGCCGGAACAATGACGGTACGGAGCGCTGTCCGTCTGTCGTATTTCGAAGCAGAGGGTCGCGGCAGAGGGTGCGTGTGATTTTTTCGTGCGGTTAATTTCGACACCGGCACGTGTTTCACTATTATCGATTGGATCGAGATACGTACCAGGAGACGAGTTTATTTTCGAATGACTGTTTTCGGAATCGATCACATGTTCTTCTTGTGAATTTTCCAATGACGCAATTGTCGTCGTCGTCGTCGGTCGTGATATTGATTTGTTGTCGGTCGAAAATCGCTCGCTGTTGAAGAGACGATCGAACGCGTGCTTCGTAATCGGAGCTGATTGTTTTCGATCTGATTGTTCTTCTTCGACGATCGCAAGCAGCAACGTAGCCCAACATACGACTAAGAATGACACGCGCTGCAATCGCTTCATATTCTTACCGATACGTACACTTGTCTCTGTGTATGGATACGTAGAAAAATTCAATGAGCGAGCAATCTTGTTTCCGCTGTCACGATACAAAAACGCTTCGCAACGTTCGTCAGCAGAGACAGATAGTTTTTGTCGATTTTTGTTTTATATATAGCGTCCGTGTTTCTTGCTGATAGTTGCTGATTATAAGAATCGCGCGGTCGTGCAGTCAATAACGGAACAACGGCGTTGCTCCTCGATATGATGCACCTGCATAAAAGTATGTACGTCTCTCGCGAGCGTTTGCTTACAGCATGTGTTTTATGTGTTCTTTCTCTGTTCTCCGTACAGAGTCCAATCGACATGCGAACATATTTTGTGCTTACGTCCGAACATTCTTTCGTTGAATTCAATTCGATTTCACGTCGAGTGTTTGACATTTTCCATATATCGTTTTTAAGTTTCGCTTAGAAAAAAAAACGACGACGACGATTTTATTTGTTCAATTAGTATAAATTAAAACTATCATCACTATTAGACAATCGATCTGAGTTCATTGAATTCTACTCATTGAACTCACTTTTCGAGTCTAGAATATTTTTTAATAATATTTAAAAACGATTGAAAATGTCAGACACAAGACACACACATATGTAAGTTTGAAGTAAAAATAGAAATTTCTATGAACTTGTCCGCTTCGTACAGAGTCTTTTGGCAATTGATTGAATGGCGATGTATTTGTAATTAATTGAATGACAGACGAAAGAGGAGTACATATTTTGTTTATCGGCGAGAATTTTATTTTTCATTTTCTTAGATATTATTATCAATTATCTGATTTACTTTTAACTAATCAATCTGAAAATAATATCGATATAAGAAATGGATAAAAAACTAAGTGAACAGCAATCATGCTCGGACTGAGTAGTGCAAATGAACAAGACGACACGTCGGACAACGGATAAGAAGATGAATAATGAGATATAAATAGTAAGAAAGATAATTGTTTTATAGATGTAAACCGAGTAGTTTCGATTTTTGACATTTTGATTATTCGAAATGTCAACGATGCGTATGAAAAATCAATAGAGAAATGAACAAAAAAAAAAAAATCGTTTCAAGTATATTATCGTCAAGCAAAGCAAACATCAACGAACAAATGAACATTTAATCAAGTATTTATCGATAACATTGATAATTACAAAAGTGTTTTTCACCTCTTCAAATTCATAAGATTTTAACAGTTTTAGCTCTAATGAAATTACTATAATTATACGTACAAAAATATATGCTATGTTTGAAACATTTTTATTAACACGTACATACATTAGTGTATTTAAGTAAAACTTTTCCTTATCATATACATATAATATATATATATATATATATATATAATATACACAAATACATATAAACGTATGAACAATTATTGTGCTATTAGACAACTATATAGAAAATTCGCTTGCACTATTATGATCATTCGTCGTTTCTAATTCAACAAAGCCATTTTCTATTTTGATTGCAGATTGGTTATTGACGTCCAGTGACGCGTTTGGCGTTTTAGTTTCGTCTTCGTCTTCGTTTTCATTAGTCCGGTCGGCAATCGTGTTCTGCACGTTTTGTCTCTCGATGTCGTCCATAGCTAAAGAATCATTTTGTTCGTTCATCAGTCGATCGGCTATCGGTTCAGCTATTTGAAATAGAATGTCTTCGTCGCTATTTTCTATAGTGAAATCTATATCGTCGGCGCTCTTATCTTCGGATTTGTTGTCGACGTGTTCTGACCGATCGTCGAATACGACCGCGTTCAATCTATTTTTGTTGTTGTTGTTGGCAGATTTTGTACTTTTCACGTTCGGAATGACAAACACTTCCGGCGCTCGGTACATCGGCGTGTGTGTCGGCTGAACTAGAAATCTGTTGAACGGATGCGTATATCCCGAGTAGACGGACACGTGATCGGGCGCACGTCTGTGATACTGGAACGAAGCGGGATGCGTAAAGTAATCGTGATGCGGCTGATATCTCTTTTGGAGTGTAGTGGAGCGGTAACCGCTGTCGTAGCCGTACTCGTCGAACTGCGGCTGCAAGTTGTACGGAGACGACGCCGTCTGTAGATTTCCGACAAAGTTCAAAGATCTCGGCGCTAACGATTTGGACGCCGCGATCGGCGACATTGCTACGTATTTCTGTTCGCTGAACTGCGTCCGTTGCATGTTGTCAGGAAATCGGGGTATCATCAACACGTCCCCGGACTCATCGCTCGTTTCCACATCGATGAACGTCGTCGTCGACGACGACGGCGGCATCGTTTCGTCGACGTCGTCGTCGTTACCGTTGTATTCGTCGACGGGGTCGTCGTATTTCTCGATCGCATAGAGATGATGATGATGACGATGTGCGGACAACGGCCGACTCGTCGCCGACAGATGCTGTTCGTGTTGCGGCGACGTTCGTTTCGGTGCGTCCGTTTCGATGCCGTACACGAACGCGTCGTTCGTATAAGGACGATCGTACTTTCGGACGTGACCGTTCGGTATGTACATCGTCGCGCCTATAGTCGGTATATGACTTTCGGATCTCTGAATACGGCACGTGGGCTGAAACGAATCGTAAAGATCTGCCGCAGTCATACGGAAGACGCCCGTCGGAGAAAAGCCGTGAACGAGACGCGAGATCGGCACGAGCGTCGTCGCCAGAACGAAAGCAGTGCGCAACAAGCGAATCGCTATCGTCGTCATCGTGTGTGCACACGTTGTTACGTCGCTTTTTATTAGTACGGTACTAAATGGTGGCCGATGCGCTCGTCCGTTTTTTATCAATTCGACGCGGATGTTTTTCTTTTATCGTACGTGCACTTCGCCCGTAAACCATCGTATTTACGTCGTTATTGTTTATCGTGCAACTACGACACTATGTCGTTCGATGCAATTGTTGTTGTTGTTGTTGTTATTCGCTCGAATTTATGTTATGTTTGTTTATTTTATTTTTTAAACAAATATTCGTGCTCGCTTCTTCGGTCTCATTCTTATGTCTCGTTTGACGCAGTCATAAGTGTAATGCACGAACTAATAATCACTGACGAGCATATGTGTTGCTCTATTTTGAAGAAAGATGCATTGAGTGTGTAAACACTTCCTGATGGCAAATATTTTATTAATGTAAAGAATTTGTTTATGTTTTATACATA
>CP092090.1:0-15000 GCA_029203775.1 Neoneuromus ignobilis | reverse complement strand
ATGATTACGTACATCAATTCGAATACGTAGCTATATTATTTGGTGTTTGTTTGTAGATAAAAATTAAGTTTTCAATTGTGTTTAACGAATTATTAAAAATGTGCAATTTTGCATAATATTTTATTAAAGGTTTTAATTGAATAACTGTACACGGACAACATGATGTATACAAATATATATACATATACAGACATGTTCGAAAAAATAGCAGCCTGATTTTACTTTTTTATATTGGCAATTTTATATGACATAAGTACAAATACAACAATATTTTAGCTATGTATTATAAAGTTTATTGTAATATTTTCATATCTAAAACAAAATATAATAATTATCTTAAATCATATAAAAAGATAAAAACCCAATAAGCGAAAAAAGATATATATATATATATATATATATATATATATATATATATATATATATATATATATATATATATATTGCACTGTTCGTTAAAATAGCAGCATTTAAGATAGTTAATTCAATGTATAGTTTTTCTTTTTCAAGTTAATGTTTTTCACTATGTTGATAATTTTCAGTAATTAGTGACTTTTGTTTTTTAAAACAGCTTGACACCTTCGTGGCATGGACTCAACTAATTGTTTGCAGGAATTATCTTCTAGTCCAATTATATCTTCAACCACGATTCATGCTTATTTTGAGATTTGGATTTTTGTACGGCTTTCTTAATATCGATTCATAGGCGTTCAATTGTATTGAGGTTTTTTGTATTGACGTTCGTCGAAATGATTTTTCCTTAGCTCGGCTCTCCGAGGCAATCGCCACTTGTCGGCGATGGCCTGTATATATATATATATATAAATACATATACATAAATATATATATTTCTATACCTCGTGTGTGTATGTGTGTATGTGTGTACGTTCATATAATTAACTCACTAGATTTGATGTATGTACGAGTATATCACCGTTGTCATTAATTCTTGTTATAATTGTGGAGGCATTTTTGTACAGATATATCTCTATATTCGTATATAAGATTAATATCAACACATATATATATATATATATATATATATCCGATGAGCAACGATAAGAACCGCGTACGCACGTTGTTTATGAGGTGTTTTATTTTTTTAACATCGTTGGTAATAACATCAATTACAACATCAATATCAGAAGATGTGTGAAATTTCCTCTGTATTCATGATATCTATTTGGTTGCCTTCTAAAGTTTAGGCATTTGTCGAATATAATACTAAGGTACTCTTGTTCTCATCCATAACTGATATATATATATATATATATATATATATATATATATATATATATATATATATATATATTATCAGTTCGATTAATAGGTAGGACAATTTAAATCTCATATCTATCAGGGAGGTGGATGCCGGACATTTCTTAATTTATATTAAACGTAGGTAGGACGAGGTAACATCGGACTCATTTTAGTATCGCGTTCAAGTGTGTGTGTGTGTGTGTGTGTGTGTGTGTGCAAATGTGATGCAATTATGAGAATGCGTTGCTGTGTGTTCTTCTGAAATTTTATCAACGAATATTATAATTTCTTTTTACAGTATAATCTGTGAAATCTAAAAGTCATACGATCTAATAATCTTAATCTATCATTTCATAAAATATGTAAATAATTTAACAATATAATTGACTAGATACTTGTAGTAAATAGTTGTAAATAGTTATTTTTTAATTAATATTGTTTTAAATAAATAACTAAGAAAGTAAACTAAATTTCGTTCACTACCTGTGATAGAGCATTCAAAACGTCATGATTATGAATTTTTTCATTATTCACAGTTCAGCTGGAGAAATTGGGATAGCGTTTGAATAGAATAATATTGTAATTTAATTAGTAAATAATTTATTTTAACAAACTAAGAAAGCAAATAAAATTTTGTTCACTACCTGTGATAGAGCATCCAAGACATTATTATTATATGAATTTTTTCATCATTCCCAATTCACCTGGAGAGACTGGGACAGCGTGTGAATAGAATAATGTTGTAATTGATAATTAGTAAATAAATTATTTTGTACCAAACTAAGAAAGCAAATTGAATTTCGTTCACTACCAGTGATAGAGCATTCAAGACATTATAATTATGAATTTTTCATTCCCAATTCACCTGGAGAGACTGGGATAGCGTTTGAATAATCCGCGTCGTAACAATTTAAATGTCGTGCAGTACTCTGAAATGTTGATTGATGAACTAAAACTTGGACAATTCGTCACCAGGTGTACATTCGCTATCTCATTCTAAGCTGAAAAAATATTCTCTGTCTTACACATTGCACTTATAGCAATAACTTCAATGTGAAAAATCAACACTGTATCATTTGTGTTTGTCGGTGTTTCATTTATGTTGATTTTACTGTAAAATTTACAATAATAAATATTTTTTTTATTATTGAAATGCAATTATTTACTGAGGATATTTAACAACGTTTGATAAGTTTTTAGTGATTTTACTTTAGCCACTATTATATGATCACATAAAAAAAATATATATATGTATTTGTATATAAGGAAATTGTTGTAGATTTTAAAAAATCACCAGCATAATGAGAATAGTTTAAAAGAATTTAAAGTAAAAAAACTATTATTCCTAGTAGTGAATTCTATTATATGTTTAACATGTCTTTATGAACGTGTGTTGCCATTCATGGTTTTGTCTTTTATAAGTTTCATTCCAAGATTGTGTGATGTATGACAATGTCAGGTTATTTTTTAATTATTATATATATATATATATATATATATATATATGTGTGTATGTATTGATATTTATAATGATAAATATTTGTTCCAGAGTTTGAGATTGTGTTCATGTGCTGTCACTTTCATCAACTGTAAGACTGTAAAGGTTAGGTTATTGGTAACAATAAAACTTTATAATTGCTGTATTACAATCATAATGTTTATTAATAATTTTACAATGGAAATCTTCAATGTACATTAAATATATGTAATAATAAATGTTTAAGGTGTCTTCATGAACCGTGTAGTATTCCGTTAATGGTTTTGTCAATCCACGGCTCTGTGATTTTGTCTTCGACGAGTTTCAAAGGTCGTCGGGTTCCTTCCATTGTCGGGCCTTTGTTTTCGGATCTATCGGTTTTGAGATGACTCCGTGATGTTTCCGTCTGCAATGAGTGTTATTTTCAATACATACTTGTATCGTACAATATAATTGTAATGTCTAATTCATATAGATATCTATTGAGATTTATGTATATAATTATAACCTCTTTTTTAGATTGTTGCTCTTTGATCATTGGTAATTGTCGGTCTGTTATTTTTGGATCAATTGATTTGTGGCTCTATGACCTTTTCATCTACAATAATATAAATGTAATTTTTAATACACACTCTTATTCTACAATATAATTGTAATGCTTTTTTATTAATAAAGAGAAATATACATAGTTATTAACTCAGATTGAGATTGAAGAGTTTGGTGATCATTTGATTCTTTATAGATGGTTCAGACAGATTTAATTAACAACTATCTATACAATACAATTACCAAATATAAAATATATTATTTATATTGAATGTTAGGTGAGGTATAGAACATTTAATTTATATATATATATATATATATATAGATAGATAGATAGATAGATAGAGGTATGTGATTAAGTGTACAATTGTCATCGCTATATATATATATATATATATTAATATTAGAATAGACGGCTCGTCGTGTTTGCGTTGCGTTTTCAGCCGTCACTTAAATCGAGAGGACTCGTGACGGTACTTGTCTCCTCCGTGCAAATATAGTTTACTTGTCTAGCTCGACGTTTTCGTTCCGTCGGGCGATCATCGGGTTCATCCGGCACGACTGGATTGCGTAAAGCATGACCGCAGTCATTGCACTCGAGGACTTCTTGCGTCCGATCGTCGGGTTAGCTTCAGTTTAGTTCTCAGACGTACTTCAGGACCTGCGAACACCGTCGCCCCACAGTCATCGTGGAGACGACAAAGTGACGGATGGTTGACGTGACGAGGTCGGCTTCGGAACGTCGGTCAAAAAGGTGTTTCGCAGCAATTAGGATTTGGCATGGGTTTGATCTAGGTTCAAGGGATGTGAAATATGTACGACCTTCCGACGCTGGAGGCGAGATTCGACGAAGAAGGCGACCGATCGAGTCTCGTACGGATATGGAAACAAAGTAAATAGAAGTAAAGATCACATACTTTAATAATATATCTGCGAGGAATAGGGTTCGTAAAGAGGACCTACGAGGTGAATAATACGAGTGGAAATAAGTTTATATACAATCATGTATACATACATACACACACATGTGCTATCGATTAATCCAATGGTTTTTCTATCATCAATCTAAAATGGAAGTAATACATATTATGAAAGTTTGTTGTCGTGTTTGTGTTATGAAATAGAATTTGAATGTGCATTTTTTTCAATTTGTAATTGTTTCAATTTGTATTTTTTTTTTTTTTTTTTGAAATTGCAGTTTTTTCAATTTGTAATTTTTCATTTAATTGTCAAATCAATATTCTATTTCGATCGATGTGTATGATAAAGAAGTATATGTTGTGTATAAGTTCGAAAGAGACAATTGCTCATTTCGTACACCTGTCGGAAAAATCGCAAAGTTGTAGTTTCAAACACTTTGCCGATAGTTGCGACACTTGTCACATAGTTTAGTAATGAACCGATTTTTTTTTTGTAAAAAGTGTTAAATTCAAACATTGATATTAAATCATATATATTTATTGTTCATTTCAATATTTTAATTGTTGATCGATAGTCCAGGTTATTATTATATTAACAAATTAGTTGCTAATTTGAAAATTTGCATTAAATTTAAAGTAATTGTTAATATGGTTGTGGGACTTTTAAATATTTAATTATTGTGGGGATAGTTTATCTGTGATTTAATTTCTATTATATTTTTATTCAATTATATTATTAATGTTTTTCACTTTGACATAAATCATTTGTTTGATTTCAATCTCTGTGTGTTTCGTTTGAATATCATGATTTATGTTGACACAAATGAATTTCATCCTCAACACCACAATAGTTATAAATTGTTTAATAAATATTGATTGTTTATAAATATGTTGTTTATATAAATAAGTCGACAATAAGTTATTATTAAACAGGTTATAACTATTGTGGTGTTGAGGTTGAAATTGAATTATGTTAAATCAGACACAGTTTCAAAATGATCAAAATTTATGATCAATGTATAATTTTTCTTTAAATATAATAAAATATAAACAATTTGAATAATAATTCTATTTATTAATTGAATTTGTCAATTATTTGTGAATTGCATTTTTTTTAATATTTTAAATTTTTTAATAATTGTTATATTTAACATTGTAATTATTTTTATTATTTGTTGACTCTATTTTATTTTTATATTTGAAATAGTAATTATTTTTTTTATCATTTATGAATACTTTTTTTTGTTCATTATTGGAAATATTTTAATATAAATTTTATTCGATATCCTTTTTATGTCATTTATTTTTAATAATGTAATTGATTACTTTCTATTATTTGAATAATAATTATATATGTAAACCTAATTAATTTATTCGAGTTTAGTTTTCAATTATACTTGATTAACAGTTATATTTGAGATTCGAATTATCTTATTAATTTTATAATTATTATTATTTTTAATATTAGATTGATATTTTTAACTGGGAATCTAATTATTTTCATCACTACATTCATTACTACATTTTATTCTACCTATGAAAAGGCATTCAAGTGGCAATATCTATGAATTTTTTCTTTATGTACAATTCACCGGGAGAGACTGGGATAGCGTTTCAAAAGAATAATATTGTAATTGTTAACTAGTAAATATCCTGAAAATTTTCTAAAAAATTTTTTCAAAACTTTCAAAATTTTTTTTCAAAATTTTCAAAAATTTCTTTCAAAATTTTCAAAAAAAAAAGAATATGTGTACTCATGTACACATGCCAGAAGTGAAACTTCTTATCAATAAAGTAATCAAAAGGTACATGGACAAGCGTATGCCTAAAACTCATAGATGAACAAATTCTTCAGAATAAAGCAAGTAACAAAATGCAGAAATGTAGTAGGAAGAGAAGCGGTAAATACACGGGATAAAAATTTAAGTAGAAAATGATCAATGTTTTAATTAAATTAAATTTTTACAATTATTTCATATTAACACATCGTATGCGAACAATGCGTCTCGATGATGATCTTTCGCACTGTAGTAATAGTATGTCGTCGAGACGTTGTCCGCATACAATGTGTTAAGTAAGATTAACAATTATTTTCAAATTAAAACTTTTATAAAATTATGAATTATGAAAATTTATTCGTTTTCGTTTGGAATTTCTTCGATTTCCATTGCTCCCTCCGATGGTGACTGAGTAGGTATAAACGATACAATTAGTTTTTGATAAGTAAAATTTTTGCGCAATAGACTTTACCATCTTAAAGCCTGTAAAAACATTTTCTTAATTACTATTATATTACTGTTGTATAATATATAGTATACAATTAGATCAATGTTTTAAAAATTAAACAATTAAAGGAAATACTCACAAATAATATCTACCTGCAATAAATAGCATCTATTTAGATACTATTTATAGATAATTGATAATTTTATAACACCACATAAAATTCAATAAATCTTCAAAATGACACCTGAGAATAAAGAATTTATAGTTATTGTGAGAAATTGTTACAAATAAAACAATAGATAACATCAAAACTGTAATAGGTTTCGATAATTTTTAAATACCATGTGTTTTAATTGTATTTCTTTTATTTGATAAATAGATCAAATGTATAAAACATATACATATACATAACGTTAGATATATACATAACGTTATAAAATACTATATATGTTTTGTATACATATACATAACCTCATTTTCACGTTGATTTGATAAATTTTTAAATACCACATGGATGTAATTTAGTATTATTTAGCTTATTATTATAATATGAGATTATATAAATTAATATACTTACCAAAAATATCAATGTAATTACATTAAATAACACTCTTATTTAAACACAATTCATGTAATGACGCGCTCAGTCTATTTACTTAGCTTTAACTTTTGAAAGCGACGCTCATACGGCTTCATACGTCTTTCTCTGTCTATAAGCATCTTATGGAAATTCAAATAAAATTTATTGATCTAAAGTATATATAATATTATATATATATATATATATATATATATATATATATATATATATATAATATTATATATATATACATAAATTTTACAGTAAATGAGATAATAAGTCGATGTAGTCTGTTATCTGTTAAGATATTTTACCAGTATCCAGTGAAGGTAGGTGTTTATATTTTGATATAGACCAAGAAAACATTTTTAAATAACGCGCCAAAAACGAGATAATCGCGTTGCCATGCAGCTTTCCGCCTCCGAAAAACGCGACAAGAGAAGTTCCACTTCAAAAATTTTTTCAAAATTTTCAAAATTAGGGAGATTTTCCGTATTCTATAATTGATCTTCGATTATCGATATCGATTTTCGACTTTTGATCTTCGATTTTCGATTCTTAAAATTTTCCAAAAAATTTTTCAAAATTTTCAAAAAATCCAAAATTTTCAAAAACTCAAAATTTTCAAAAATTTTCAAAAATTTCAAAATTTTCAAAAAAATTCAAAATTTTCAAAATTTTCAAAATTTTCAAAAAAATCCAAAATTTTCAAAATTTTCAAAAATTTTCAAAATTTTCAAAATTTTCCAATTTTTCAAAAATCCAAAATTTTCAAAATTTTAAATTTTCATTTAATTTTCAAAAATCAAAATTTTCAAAATTTCAAAATCAATTTTTAAAATAAAAATTTTCAAATTTTCAAAAATTTTCAAAAAACAATTTCAAAATTTTCAAAAATTTCAAAATCAAAATTTTCAAAAATTTTCAAAATATTCAAAATTTTCAAAAAATCCAAAATTTTCAAAAATTTCAAAAAAATCCAAAATTTTCAAAAACAAAATTTTCAAAAATTTTTCAAAAAAATCCAAAATTTTAAAAAATCCAAAAATTTTCAAAATTTAAAATTTTCAAAATTTTCAAAAATCCAAAATTTTCAAAAATCCAAAATTTTCAAAATTTTCAAAATTTTGAAAATTTTCAAAAATTTCAAAATTTTCAAAAATTTTCAAAATTTCAAAAATTTCAATCAGGTCCACCGCCAAAAAAAGGTCCACCGCCAGGTCAAAACCCACCGCCAAAATCAGGCCGCACCGCCAGGTCAGGCCGCACCGCCAAAATTAGGTCGCACCGCCAAATCAGGTCCCACCGCCAGGTCAGGTCGCACCGCCAAATCAGGTCCCACCGCCAAATCAAAATTCACCGCCAGGTCAAAATCATTTTCAAAATCAGGTCAGGTTAGGTCAAATCAAAATCAAAATTAGGTCAGGTCAGGTCAGGTCAAAATCAGGTCAAAATCAAAATTAGGTCAAAATCAAAATCAGGTCAAAATCAGGTCAAAATCAAAATCAAATCAGGTCAAAATCAAAATCAAAATCAAAATTAGGTCAAAATCAGGTCAGGTCAGGTTAGGTCAGGTCAGGTCAGGTCAGGTCAGGTCAGGTCAGGTCAGGTCAGGTCAGGTCAGGTCAGGTCAGGTCAGGTCAGGTCAGGTCAAAAGGTCAGGTCAGGCAGGTCAGGTCAGGTCAGGTCAGGTCAGGTCAGGTCAGGTCAGGTCAGGTCAGGTTAGGTCAGGTCAGGTCAGGTCAGGTCAGGAGGTCAGGTCAGGTCAGGTCAGGTCAGGTCAGGTCAGGTCAGGTCAGGTCAGGTCAGGTCAGGTCAGGTCAGGTTAGGTCAGGTCAGGTCAGGTCAGGTCAGGTCAGGTCAGGTTAGGTCAGGTCAGGTCAGGTCAGGTCAGGTCAGGTCAGGTCAGGGTCAGGTCAGGTCAGGTCAGGTCAGGTCAGGTCAGGTCAGGTCAGGTCAGGTCAGGTCAGGTCAGGTCAGGTCAGGTCAGGTCAGGTCAGGTCAGGTCAGGTCAGGTCAGGTCAGGTCAGGTCAGGTCAGGTCAGGTCAGGTCAGGTCAGGTCAGGTCAGGTCAGGTCAGGTCAGGTCAGGTCAGGTCAGGTCAGGTCAGGTCAGGGTCAGGTCAGGTCAGGTCAGGTCAGGTCAGGTCAGGTCAGGTCAGGTCAGGTCAGGTCAGGTCAGGTCAGGTCAGGTCAGGTCAGGTCAGGTCAGGTCAGGTCAGGTCAGGTCAGGTCAGGTCAGGTCAGGTCAGGTCAGGTCAGGTCAGGTCAGGTCAGGTCAGGTCAGGTCAGGTCAGGTCAGGTCAGGTCAGGTCAGGTCAGGTCAGGTCAGGTCAGGTCAGGTCAGGTCAGGTCAGGTCAGGTCAGGTCAGGTCAGGTCAGGTCAGGTCAGGTCAGGTCAGGTCAGGTCAGGTCAGGTCAGGTCAGGTCAGGTCAGGTCAGGTCAGGTCAGGTCAGGTCAGGTCAGGTCAGGTCAGGTCAGGTCAGGTCAGGTCAGGTCAGGTCAGGTCAGGTCAGGTCAGGTCAGGTCAGGTCAGGTCAGGTCAGGTCAGGTCAGGTCAGGTCAGGTCAGGTCAGGTCAGGTCAGGTCAGGTCAGGTCAGGTCAGGTCAGGTCAGGTCAGGTCAGGTCAGGTCAGGTCAGGTCAGGTCAGGTCAGGTCAGGTCAGGTCAGGTCAGGTCAGGTCAGGTCAGGTCAGGTCAGGTCAGGTCAGGTCAGGTCAGGTCAGGTCAGGTCAGGTCAGGTCAGGTCAGGTCAGGTCAGGTCAGGTCAGGTCAGGTCAGGTCAGGTCAGGTCAGGTCAGGTCAGGTCAGGTCAGGTCAGGTCAGGTCAGGTCAGGTCAGGTCAGGTCAGGTCAGGTCAGGTCAGGTCAGGTCAGGTCAGGTCAGGTCAGGTCAGGTCAGGTCAGGTCAGGTCAGGTCAGGTCAGGTCAGGTCAGGTCAGGTCAGGTCAGGTCAGGTCAGGTCAGGTAGGTCAGGTCAGGTCAGGTCAGGTCAGGTCAGGTCAGGTCAGGTCAGGTCAGGTCAGGTCAGGTCAGGTCAGGTCAGGTCAGGTCAGGTCAGGTCAGGTCAGGTCAGGTTAGGTCAGGTCAGGTCAGGTCAGGTCAGGTCAGGTCAGGTCAGGTCAGGTCAGGTCAGGTCAGGTCAGGTCAGGTCAGGTCAGGTCAGGTCAGGTCAGGTCAGGTCAGGTCAGGTCAGGTCAGGTCAGGTCAGGTCAGGTCAGGTCAGGTCAGGTTAGGTCAGGTCAGGTCAGGTCAGGTCAGGTCAGGTCAGGTCAGGTCAGGTCAGGTCAGGTCAGGTCAGGTTAGGTCAGGTCAGGTCAGGTCAGGTCAGGTCAGGTCAGGTCAGGTCAGGTCAGGTCAGGTCAGGTCAGGTCAGGTTAGGTCAGGTCAGGTCAGGTCAGGTCAGGTCAGGTCAGGTCAGGTCAGGTCAGGTCAGGTCAGGTCAGGTCAGGTCAGGTCAGGTCAGGTCAGGTCAGGTCAGGTCAGGTCAGGTCAGGTCAGGTCAGGTCAGGTCAGGTCAGGTCAGGTCAGGTTAGGTCAGGTCAGGTCAGGTCAGGTCAGGTCAGGTCAGGTCAGGTCAGGTTAGGTCAGGTCAGGTCAGGTCAGGTCAGGTCAGGTCAGGTCAGGTCAGGTCAGGTCAGGTCAGGTCAGGTCAGGTCAGGTCAGGTCAGGTCAGGTCAGGTCAGGTCAGGTCAGGTCAGGTCAGGTCAGGTCAGGTCAGGTCAGGTCAGGTCAGGTCAGGTCAGGTCAGGTCAGGTCAGGTCAGGTCAGGTCAGGTTAGGTCAGGTCAGGTCAGGTCAGGTCAGGTCAGGTCAGGTCAGGTCAGGTCAGGTCAGGTCAGGTCAGGTCAGGTCAGGTCAGGTCAGGTCAGGTCAGGTCAGGTCAGGTCAGGTCAGGTCAGGTCAGGTCAGGTCAGGTCAGGTCAGGTCAGGTCAGGTCAGGTTAGGTCAGGTCAGGTCAGGTCAGGTTAGGTCAGGTCAGGTCAGGTCAGGTCAGGTCAGGTCAGGTCAGGTCAGGTCAGGTCAGGTCAGGTCAGGTCAGGTCAGGTCAGGTCAGGTCAGGTCAGGTCAGGTCAGGTCAGGTCAGGTCAGGTCAGGTTAGGTCAGGTCAGGTCAGGTCAGGTCAGGTCAGGTCAGGTTAGGTCAGGTCAGGTCAGGTCAGGTCAGGTCAGGTCAGGTCAGGTCAGGTCAGGTCAGGTCAGGTCAGGTCAGGTCAGGTCAGGTCAGGTCAGGTCAGGTCAGGTCAGGTCAGGTCAGGTCAGGTCAGGTCAGGTCAGGTCAGGTCAGGTCAGGTCAGGTCAGGTCAGGTCAGGTCAGGTCAGGTTAGGTCAGGTCAGGTCAGGTCAGGTCAGGTCAGGTCAGGTCAGGTCAGGTCAGGTCAGGTCAGGTCAGGTCAGGTCAGGTCAGGTCAGGTCAGGTCAGGTCAGGTCAGGTCAGGTCAGGTCAGGTCAGGTCAGGTCAGGTCAGGTCAGGTCAGGTCAGGTCAGGTCAGGTCAGGTCAGGTCAGGTCAGGTCAGGTCAGGTCAGGTCAGGTCAGGTCAGGTCAGGTCAGGTCAGGTCAGGTCAGGTCAGGTCAGGTCAGGTCAGGTCAGGTCAGGTCAGGTCAGGTCAGGTCAGGTCAGGTCAGGTCAGGTCAGGTCAGGTCAGGTCAGGTCAGGTCAGGTCAGGTCAGGTCAGGTCAGGTTAGGTCAGGTCAGGTCAGGTCAGGTCAGGTCAGGTCAGGTCAGGTCAGGTCAGGTCAGGTCAGGTTAGGTCAGGTCAGGTCAGGTCAGGTCAGGTCAGGTCAGGTCAGGTCAGGTCAGGTCAGGTTAGGTCAGGTCAGGTCAGGTCAGGTCAGGTCAGGTCAGGTCAGGTCAGGTCAGGTCAGGTCAGGTCAGGTCAGGTCAGGTCAGGTCAGGTCAGGTCAGGTCAGGTCAGGTCAGGTTAGGTCAGGTCAGGTCAGGTCAGGTCAGGTCAGGTCAGGTCAGGTCAGGTCAGGTCAGGTCAGGTCAGGTCAGGTCAGGTCAGGTCAGGTCAGGTCAGGTCAGGTCAGGTCAGGTCAGGTCAGGTCAGGTCAGGTCAGGTCAGGTCAGGTCAGGTCAGGTCAGGTCAGGTCAGGTCAGGTCAGGTCAGGTCAGGTCAGGTCAGGTCAGGTCAGGTCAGGTCAGGTCAGGTCAGGTCAGGTCAGGTCAGGTCAGGTCAGGTCAGGTCAGGTCAGGTCAGGTCAGGTCAGGTCAGGTCAGGTCAGGTCAGGTCAGGTCAGGTCAGGTCAGGTCAGGTCAGGTTAGGTCAGGTCAGGTCAGGTCAGGTCAGGTCAGGTCAGGTCAGGTCAGGTCAGGTCAGGTCAGGTCAGGTCAGGTCAGGTCAGGTCAGGTCAGGTCAGGTCAGGTCAGGTCAGGTCAGGTCAGGTCAGGTCAGGTCAGGTCAGGTCAGGTCAGGTCAGGTCAGGTCAGGTCAGGTCAGGTCAGGTCAGGTCCAGGTCAGGTCAGGTCAGGTCAGGTCAGGTCAGGTCAGGTCAGGTCAGGTCAGGTCAGGTCAGGTCAGGTCAGGTCAGGTCAGGTCAGGTCAGGTCAGGTCAGGTCAGGTCAGGTCAGGTCAGGTCAGGTCAGGTCAGGTCAGGTCAGGTCAGGTCAGGTCAGGTCAGGTCAGGTCAGGTCAGGTCAGGTCAGGTCAGGTCAGGTCAGGTCAGGTCAGGTCAGGTCAGGTCAGGTCAGGTCAGGTCAGGTCAGGTCAGGTCAGGTCAGGTCAGGTCAGGTCAGGTCAGGTCAGGTCAGGTCAGGTCAGGTCAGGTCAGGTCAGGTCAGGTCAGGTCAGGTCAGGTCAGGTCAGGTCAGGTCAGGTCAGGTCAGGTCAGGTCAGGTCAGGTCAGGTCAGGTCAGGTCAGGTCAGGTCAGGTCAGGTCAGGTCAGGTCAGGTCAGGTCAGGTCAGGTCAGGTCAGGTCAGGTCAGGTCAGGTCAGGTCAGGTCAGGTCAGGTCAGGTCAGGTCAGGTCAGGTCAGGTCAGGTCAGGTCAGGTCAGGTCAGGTCAGGTCAGGTCAGGTCAGGTCAGGTCAGGTCAGGTCAGGTCAGGTCAGGTCAGGTCAGGTCAGGTCAGGTCAGGTCAGGTCAGGTCAGGTCAGGTCAGGTCAGGTCAGGTCAGGTCAGGTCAGGTCAGGTCAGGTCAGGTCAGGTCAGGTCAGGTCAGGTCAGGTCAGGTCAGGTCAGGTCAGGTCAGGTCAGGTCAGGTCAGGTCAGGTCAGGTCAGGTCAGGTCAGGTTAGGTCAGGTCAGGTTAGGTCAGGTCAGGTCAGGTCAGGTCAGGTCAGGTCAGGTCAGGTCAGGTCAGGTCAGGTCAGGTCAGGTCAGGTCAGGTCAGGTCAGGTCAGGGTCAGGTCAGGCAGGTCAGGTCAGGTCAGGTCAGGTCAGGTCAGGTCAGGTCAGGTCAGGTCAGGTCAGGTCAGGTCAGGTCAGGTCAGGTCAGGTCAGGTCAGGTCAGGTCAGGTCAGGTCAGGTCAGGTCAGGTCAGGTCAGGTCAGGTCAGGTCAGGTCAGGTCAGGTCAGGTCAGGTCAGGTCAGGTCAGGTTAGGTCAGGTCAGGTCAGGTCAGGTCAGGTCAGGTCAGGTCAGGTCAGGTCAGGTCAGGTCAGGTCAGGTCAGGTCAGGTCAGGTCAGGTCAGGTCAGGTCAGGTCAGGTCAGGTCAGGTCAGGTTAGGTCAGGTCAGGTCAGGTTAGGTCAGGTCAGGTCAGGTCAGGTCAGGTCAGGTCAGGTCAGGTCAGGTCAGGTCAGGTCAGGTCAGGTTAGGTCAGGTCAGGTCAGGTCAGGTCAGGTCAGGTCAGGTCAGGTCAGGTCAGGTCAGGTCAGGTCCAGGTCAGGTCAGGTCAGGTCAGGTCAGGTCAGGTCAGGTCAGGTCAGGTCAGGTCAGGTCAGGTCAGGTCAGGTCAGGTCAGGTCAGGTCAGGTCAGGTCAGGTCAGGTCAGGTCAGGTCAGGTCAGGTCAGGTCAGGTCAGGTTAGGTCAGGTCAGGTCAGGTCAGGTTAGGTCAGGTCAGGTCAGGTCAGGTCAGGTCAGGTCAGGTCAGGTCAGGTCAGGTCAGGTCAGGTCAGGTCAGGTCAGGTCAGGTCAGGTCAGGTCAGGTCAGGTCAGGTCAGGTCAGGTCAGGTCAGGTCAGGTCAGGTCAGGTCAGGTCAGGTCAGGTCAGGTCAGGTCAGGTCAGGTTAGGTCAGGTCAGGTTAGGTCAGGTTAGGGTCAGGTCAGGTCAGGTCAGGTCAGGTCAGGTTAGGTCAGGTCAGGTCAGGTCAGGTCAGGTCAGGTTAGGTCAGGTCAGGTCAGGTCAGGTCAGGTCAGGTCAGGTCAGGTCAGGTCAGGTTAGGTCAGGTCAGGTTAGGTCAGGTCAGGTCAGGTCAGGTCAGGTCAGGTCAGGTCAGGTCAGGTCAGGTCAGGTCAGGTCAGGTCAGGTCAGGTCAGGTCAGGTCAGGTCAGGTCAGGTCAGGTCAGGTCAGGTCAGGTCAGGTCAGGTCAGGTCAGGTCAGGTCAGGTCAGGTCAGGTCAGGTCAGGTTAGGTCAGGTCAGGTCAGGTTAGGTCAGGTCAGGTCAGGTCAGGTCAGGTCAGGTTAGGTCAGGTCAGGTCAGGTCAGGTCAGGTTAGGTCAGGTCAGGTCAGGTCAGGTTCAGGTCAGGTCAGGTCAGGTCAGGTCAGGTCAGGTCAGGTGGTGGTCAGGTCAGGTCAGGTCAGGTCAGGTCAGGTCAGGTCAGGTCAGGTCAGGTCAGGTCAGGTCAGGTCAGGTCAGGTCAGGTCAGGTCAGGTTAGGTCAGGTCAGGTCAGGTCAGGTCAGGTTAGGTCCAGGTCAGGTCAGGTCAGGTCAGGTCAGGTCAGGTCAGGTCAGGTCAGGTCAGGTCCAGGTCAGGTCAGGTCAGGTCAGGTCAGGTCAGGTCAGGTCAGGTCAGGTCAGGTCAGGTCAGGTCAGGTCAGGTCAGGTCAGGTCAGGTCAGGTCAGGTCAGGTCAGGTCAGGTCAGGTCAGGTCAGGTCAGGTCAGGTCA
>CP092089.1:55629573-55649707 GCA_029203775.1 Neoneuromus ignobilis | reverse complement strand
TGACCTGACCTGACCTGACCTGACCTGACCTGACCTGACCTGACCTGACCTGACCTGACCTGACCTGACCTGACCTGACCTGACCTGACCTGACCTGACCTGAACTGACCTGACCTGACCTGACCTGACCTGACCTGACCTGACCTGACCGGACCTGACCTGACCTGACCTGACCTGACCTGACCTGACCTGACCTGACCTGACCTGACCTGACCTGACCTGACCTGACCTGACCTGACCTGACCTGACCTGACCTGACCTGACCTGACCTGACCTGACCTGACCTGACCTGACCTGACCTGACCTGACCTGACCTGACCTGACCTGACCTGACCTGACCTGACCTGACCTGACCTGACCTGACCTGACCTGACCTGACCTGACCTGACCTGACCTGACCTGACCTGACCTGACCTGACCTGACCTGACCTGACCTGACCTGACCTGACCTGACCTGACCTGACCTGACCTGACCTGACCTGACCTGACCTGACCTGACCTGACCTGACCTGACCTGACCTGACCTGACCTGACCTGACCTGACCTGACCTGACCTGACCTGACCTGACCTGACCTGACCTGACCTGACCTGACCTGACCTGACCTGACCTGACCTGACCTGACCTGACCTGACCTGACCTGACCTGACCTGACCTGACCTGACCTGACCTGACCTGACCTGACCTGACCTGACCTGACCTGACCTGACCTGACCTGACCTGACCTGACCTGACCTGACCTGACCTGACCTGACCTGACCTGACCTGACCTGACCTGACCTGACCTAACCTGACCTGACCTGACCTGACCTGACCTGACCTGACCTGACCTGACCTGACCTGACCTGACCTGACCTGACCTGACCTGACCTGACCTGACCTGACCTGACCTGACCTGACCTGACCTGACCTGACCTGACCTGACCTGACCTGACCTGACCTGACCTGACCTGACCTGACCTGACCTGACCTGACCTGACCTGACCTGACCTGACCTGACCTGACCTGACCTGACCTGACCTGACCTGACCTGACCTGACCTGACCTGACCTGACCTGACCTGACCTGACCTGACCTGACCTGACCTGACCTGACCTGACCTGACCTGACCTGACCTGACCTGACCTGACCTGACCTGACCTGACCTGACCTGACCTGACCTGACCTGACCTGACCTGACCTGACCTGACCTGACCTGACCTGACCTGACCTGACCTGACCTGACCTGACCTGACCTGACCTGACCTGACCTGACCTGACCTGACCTGACCTGACCTGACCTGACCTGACCTGACCTGACCTGACCTGACCTGACCTGACCTGACCTGACCTGACCTGACCTGACCTGACCTGACCTGACCTGACCTGACCTGACCTGACCTGACCTGACCTGACCTGACCTGACCTGACCTGACCTGACCTGACCTGACCTGACCTGACCTGACCTGACCTGACCTGACCTGACCTGACCTGACCTGACCTGACCTGACCTGACCTGACCTGACCTGACCTGACCTGACCTGACCTGACCTGACCTGACCTGACCTGACCTGACCTGACCTGACCTGACCTGACCTGACCTGACCTGACCTGACCTGACCTGACCTGACCTGACCTGACCTGACCTGACCTGACCTGACCTGACCTGACCTGACCTGACCTGACCTGACCTGACCTGACCTGACCTGACCTGACCTGACCTGACCTGACCTGACCTGACCTGACCTGACCTGACCTGACCTGACCTGACCTGACCTGACCTGACCTGACCTGACCTGACCTGACCTGACCTGACCTGACCTGACCTGACCTGACCTGACCTGACCTGACCTGACCTGACCTGACCTGACCTGACCTGACCTGACCTGACCTGACCTGACCTGACCTGACCTGACCTGACCTGACCTGACCTGACCTGACCTGACCTGACCTGACCTGACCTGACCTGACCTGACCTGACCTGACCTGACCTGACCTGACCTGACCTGACCTGACCTGACCTGACCTGACCTGACCTGACCTGACCTGACCTGACCTGACCTGACCTGACCTGACCTGACCTGACCTGACCTGACCTGACCTGACCTGACCTGACCTGACCTGACCTGACCTGACCTGACCTGACCTGACCTGACCTACCCTGACCTGACCTGACCTGACCTGACCTGACCTGACCTGACCTGACCTGACCTGACCTGACCTGACCTGACCTGACCTGACCTGACCTGACCTGACCTTACCTGACCTGACCTGACCTGACCTGACCTGACCTGACCTGACCTGACCTGACCTGACCTGACCTGACCTGACCTGACCTGACCTGACCTGACCTGACCTGACCTGACCTGACCTGACCTGACCTGACCTGACCTGACCTGACCTGACCTGACCTGACCTGACCTGACCTGACCTGACCTGACCTGACCTGACCTGACCTGACCTGACCTGACCTGACCTGACCTGACCTGACCTGACCTGACCTGACCTGACCTGACCTGACCTGACCTGACCTGACCTGACCTGACCTGACCTAACCTGACCTGACCTGACTGACCTGACCTGACCTGACCTGACCTGACCTGACCTGACCTGACCTGACCTGACCTGACCTGACCTGACCTGACCTGACCTGACCTGACCTGACCTGACCTGACCTGACCTGACCTGACCTGACCTGACCTGACCTGACCTGACCTGACCTGACCTGACCTGACCTGACCTGACCTGACCTGACCTGACCTGACCTGACCTGACCTGACCTGACCTGACCTGACCTGACCTGACCTGACCTGACCTGACCTGACCTGACCTGACCTGACCTGACCTGACCTGACCTGACCTGACCTGACCTGACCTGACCTGACCTGACCTGACCTGACCTGACCTGACCTGACCTGACCTGACCTGACCTGACCTGACCTGACCTGACCTGACCTGACCTGACCTGAACTGACCTGACCTGACCTGACCTGACCTGACCTGACCTGACCTGACCTGACCTGACCTGACCTGACCTGACCTGACCTGACCTGACCTGACCTGACCTGACCTGACCTGACCTGACCTGACCTGACCTGACCTGACCTGACCTGACCTGACCTGACCTGACCTGACCTGACCTGACCTGACCTGACCTGACCTGACCTGACCTGACCTGACCTGACCTGACCTGACCTGACCTGACCTGACCTGACCTGACCTGACCTGACCTGACCTGACCTGACCTGACCTGACCTGACCTGACCTGACCTGACCTGACCTGACCTGACCTGACCTGACCTGACCTGACCTGACCTGACCTGACCTGACCTGACCTGACCTGACCTGACCTGACCTGACCTGACCTGACCTGACCTGACCTGACCTGACCTGACCTGACCTGACCTGACCTGACCTGACCTGACCTGACCTGACCTGACCTGACCTGACCTGACCTGACCTGACCTGACCTGACCTGACCTGACCTGACCTGACCTGACCTGACCTGACCTGACCTGACCTGACCTGACCTGACCTGACCTGACCTGACCTGACCTGACCTGACCTGACCTGACCTGACCTGACCAGCTAAGGTCATACCAAAGGTCAAGTAAACTCAATTCACACCCCCTCCAAGAGGTCAGGTCAATTCACCACCCCCCACTCCGCAGATCAGGTCAGATCACAACACCACCAAATCCGGTCATCCAAATCAGGACGCACCGCCAGGTCAGGTCGCACCGCCAGGTCAGGTCGCTCCGCCAGGTCAGGTCCCACCGCCGGATCAGGCCGCACCGCCAGGTCAGGTCCCACCGCCAGGTCAGGTCCCACCACCAGGTCAGACCGCTCCGCCAGGTCAGGTCGCTCCACAAAGTCAGGTCGCACCGCCAGGTCAGGTCCCACCGCCAGGTCAAGTTGCTCCGCCAGGTCAGGTCGCACCGCCAGGTAAAAAATTTTGAAAATTTTTGCAAATTTTGGATTTTTTTGAAAATTTTTGAAAATTTTGGATTTTTTTTTTGAAAATTTTGAAATTTTTTGAAAATTTTGTAATTTTTTGAAAATTTTAGATTTTTTTAAAAATTTTGAAAATTTTTGAAAAAATTAAAATTTTGGTTTTTAAAAATTTTGAAAATTTTTGAAAATTTTGGATTTTTGAAAATTTTTGAAAATTTTGAAAATTTCTGAAATTTTTGAAAATTTTGAATTTTTTGAAAATTTTAAATTTTTTGAAAATTTTTGAATTTTTTTGAAATTTTTGAAAATTTTGAAAATTTTTGAAAATTTTGAATTTTTTGAAAAATTTTGTAAATTATGAAAATTTTGAATTTTTTTGAAAATTTTTGAATT
The DNA here is from genome assembly GCA_029203775.1 of Neoneuromus ignobilis. NCBI lineage: Eukaryota > Metazoa > Arthropoda > Insecta > Megaloptera > Corydalidae > Neoneuromus > Neoneuromus ignobilis. The sequence continues at coordinate 55,645,382 of CP092089.1, read as the reverse complement.
TTTTAAAAATTTTGAAAATTTTTGAATTTTTTGAAAATTTTGAAAATTTTTGAATTTTTTGAAAATTTTGAAAATTTTTGAAAATTTTGAAAAATTTTGAATTTTTTGAATTTTTTGAATTTTTTGAAAATTTTTCAAAATTTTTGAAAATTTTGAAAATTTTGAAAATTTTTGAAAATTTTTGAAAATTTTGAAAATTTTGAAAATTTTGGATTTTTTTGAAATTATGAAAATTTTTGAAAATTTGGAATTTTTTTGAAATTTTTGAATTTTTTTGAAATTTTTGAAAATTTTTGAAAATTTTGAAAATTTTTGAAAATTTTAAATTTTTTTGAAAATTTTTGAATTTTTTTGAAATTTTTGAATTTTTTTGATAATTTTTGAAAATTTTTGAAAATTTTGGATTTTTTTAAAAATTTTGAAAATTTTTGAAAATTTTGGATTTTTTTGAAAATTTTGATAATTTTTGAAAATTTTGAAAATTTTGGATTTTTTTGAAAATTTTGAAATTTTTGAAAATTTTTGATTTTTTTGAAAATTTGGAAAATTTTAAGAATCGAAAATCGAAGATCAAAAGTCGAAAATCGATAATCGAAGATTGATAATAGAATACGGAATCTCACTAATTTTGAAAATTTTAAAAAAAAAATTTGAAAATTATGAAAAAAATTTTTAAAAATTTTGAAAAAAAATTTGATAAATTTTGAAAAAATTTTTTAGAAAATTTTCAAAATATTTACTAGTTAACAATTACAATATTCTATTCAAACGCTATCCCGGTCTCTCCCGGTGAATTGTACATAAAGAAAAAAATCATAGCAATGCCACTTGAATGCCTTTTCATAGGTAGAATAAAATGTAGTAATGAATGTAGTGATGAAAATAATTAGATTCTCAGCTAAAAATATCAATCTAATATTAAAAATAATAATAATTATAAAATTAATAAGATAATTCGAATCTCAAATATAACTGTTAATCAAGTATAATTGAAAACTAAACTCGAATAAATTAATTAGGTTTACATATATAATTATTATTCAAATAATAGAAAGTAATCAATTACATTACTAAAAATAAATGACATAAAAAGGATATCGAATAAAATTTATATTAAAATATTTCCAATAATGAACAAAAAAAAGTATTCATAAATGATTAAAAAATAATTACTATTTCAAATATAAAAATAAAATACAGTCAACAAATAATAAAAATAATTACAATGTTAAATATAACAATTATTAAAAAATTTAAAATATTAAAAAAATGCAATACACAAATAATTGACAAATTCAATTAATAAATAGAATTATTATTCAAATTGTTTATATTTTATTATATTTAAAGAAAAATTATACATTGATCATAAATATTGATCATTTTGAAACTGTGACTGATTTAACATAATTCAATTTCAACCTCAACACCACAATAGTTATAACCTGTTTAATAATAACTTATTGTCGACTTATTTATATAAACAACATATTTATAAACAATCAATATTTATTAAACAATTTATAACTATTGTGGTGTTGAGGTTGAAATTCATTTGTGTCAACATAAATCATGATATTCAAACGAAACACACAGAGATTGAAATCAAACAAATGATTTATGTCGAAGTGAAAAACATTAATAATATAATTGAATAAAAATATAATAGAAATTAAATCACAGATAAACTATCCCCACAATAATTAAATATTTAAAAGTCGCACAACCATATTAACAATTACTTTAAATTTAATGCAAATTTTCAAATTAGCAACTAATTTTTTAATATAATAATAACCTTGACTATCGATCAACAATTAAAATATTGAAATGAACAATAAATATATATGATTTAATATCAATGTTTGAATTTAACACTTTTCAAAAAAAAAAATCGGTTCATTACTAAACTATGTGACAAGTGTCGCAACTATCGGCAAAGTGTTTGAAACTACAACTTTGCGATTTTTCCGACAGGTGTACGAAATGAGCAATTGTCTCTTTCGAACTTATACACAACATATACTTCTTTATCATACACATCGATCGAAATAGAATATTGATTTGACAATTAAATGAAAAATTACAAATTGAAAAAACTGCAATTTCAAAAAAAAAAAAAGAATATGTGTACTCATGTACACATGCCAGAAGTGAAACTTCTTATCAATAAAGTAATCAAAAGGTACATGGACAAGCGTATGCCTAAAACTCGTAGATGAACAAATTCTTCAGAATAAAGCAAGTAACAAAATGCAGAAATGTAGTAGGAAGAGAAGCGATAAATACACGGGATAAAAATTTAAGTAGAAAATGATCAATGTTTTAATTAAATTAAATTTTTACAATTATTTCATATTAACACATTGTATGCGGACAACACGTCTCGATGATGATCTTTCGCACTGTAGTAATAGTATGTCGTCGAGACTTTGTCCGCATACAATGTGTTAAGTAAGATTAACAATTATTTTCAAATTAAAACTTTTATAAAATTATGAATTATGAAAATTTATTCGTTTTCGTTTGGAATTTCTTCGATTTCCATTGCTCCCTCCGATGGTGACTGAGTAGGTATAAACGATACAATTAGTTTTTGATAAGTAAAATTTTTGCGCAATAGACTTTACCATCTTAAAGCCTGTAAAAACATTTTTTTTAATTACTATTATATTACTGTTGTATAATATATAGTATACAATTAGATCAATGTTTTAAAAATTAAACAATTAAAGGAAATACTCACAAATAATATCTACCTGCAATAAATAGCATCTATTTAGATACTATTTATAGATAATTGATAATTTTATAACACCACATAAAATTCAATAAATCTTCAAAATGACACCTGAGAATAAAGAATTCATAGTTATTGTGAGAAATTGTTACAAATAAAACAATAGATAACATCAAAACTGTAATAGGTTTCGATAATTTTTAAATACCATGTGTTTTAATTGTATTTCTTTTATTTGATAAATAGATCAAATGTATATACCATAACGTTATAAAATACTATATTTATGTTTTGTATACATGTACATAACCTCATTTTCGCGTTGATTTGATAAATTTTTAAATACCACATGGATGTAATTTAGTATTATTTAGGTTATTATTATAATATGATATTATATAAATTAATATACTTACCAAAAATATCAATGTAATTACATTAAATAACACTCTTATTTAAACACAATTCACGTAATGACGCGCTCAGCTATTTACTTAGCTTAACTTATAAAAGCGACGCGCATACGGCTTCAAACGTCTTTCTCTGTCTATAAGCATCTTATGGAAATTCAAATAAAATTTATTGATCTAAAGTATATATAATATTATATATATATACATAAATTTTACAGTAAATGAGATAATAAGTCGATGAGGTCTGTTATCTGTTAAGATATTTTACCAGTATCCAGTGAAGGTAGGTGTTTGTGTTTTGATATAGACCAAGGAAATATTTTCAAAATATTTTCAAAAAACGCGGTAATGGTGTGGTGCATCAAGGGTTCCGCATCCGAAAAAGAGACAATAGCAGTTCCGCCTCCGAAAAATGCGACAAGAGAAGTTTCACTTCAAAAATATATCAGAGACACACCGAATGGCCGATTCACTTGATAAGACCCGTTTGACTTGACGTGACGACAAAACATGTTCATGCACACATTTGGCACTAGTCAGACGTGGAAGAATTAGCACAAAACGTACGATGGAATTTGGCAAACGATTTTCGAAACTCTTGCGAATTGACCACTGCGTATTTTGTACAAAAGTCGACGAATTCGATGTCGCACAGAACTCTGCACTAGCACCGCCATTACTAGCGAAGACGTTCGACTATAGAAGACGAATGATGTCACAAGATTCGAACTGATGTTATGAAACAAATACGTACATTTGTAGATATTCAAATACTTGATATAATTATTTATGAATATAAATAAATAAATATATATATATTTGGAGATTCGGTATCTCCGGTTTGAAATAAAATACACCGTTACATATGACAAGTATATTTATTCGTAATTAACGTAGTTGAACAGTAATATTTACAGAGTTATCTATTGTAGCGACGGTGGCGAGACTCGAGTCCCTTGTGTTGTATTGTTGATTATGATTGTTGTGAGACCAGCGTCTTGCCTTGCGGCTAGATACTGACTAAAGATTCACGGTTTTTGCAGTCTCTTTTATATCGGTCAGTTTGTCGCTTTCACATTCCTGACCGATATGGGGTTGCAGGTCCAGATGTTGTCCTTGCGGCTCGGCCGTTTGATCTTTCGGTGTCTTCTACGAGAATCGGCAAGGCCACATCTGGCTTTGATTGTCCGCTTAGGGGTTGACGGTCTAACTGCACTTTATTGCTAGCGTTGTCACACTTTCTAAACGGTACTTTTTATTGACGTTTTCTAATCGCCACGGGCGGTTGACCGATTTTGGCATCGATGCGATGGAATAATCGCCACAGTACTCCCTTCCCAGTGACTCTGACGGAGTCAGAAAGGAACGAAATGTTTTTGGCTTCCGGGGAGAGAAGTGTTGACGTCGAGGTGTAGCTAATTCGTGATCGGGAGTTGGTCACAGCATTGACTTCGCCTTGTGTGCACTGTCATGATGTTAGACTTTGGCGTGCGACGGCGGCGTGCGTTGCGGCGGCGGCGTGCGTTGCGGCGGCGGCGTGCGTTACGGCGTGCGTGCGTTACGGCGTGCGTGCGTTACGGCGTGTGTGCGTTACGGCGTGTGTGCGTTTACGGCGTGTGTGCGTTTACGGCGTGTATGCTTTGCGGCGTGGTGATGCTGTGTTTGCTGGGAGACGGTTCTTCGGCGGCAGCTATGCTGCTCTTAGAGCGTTCGAACGCCTCGTCTGGGCTGGAGAACGAGATGGGGACCTTGCGCGTGTCGTTGTTTCGAAGTCGGACAGTCAGCGAGTTTTGAACACGGCGCGTGGGTGGTCCGGATGCTCCTCTACTTGTTCGGCGGACGGGTTGGGCCGGTCGTGAAGCGTCGAGGTGCCGTGGCGTGTTTGCGCAGCGTCGAAGTGCCGTGGCGTGCTTCCGAAACGGTTGCTGGGGCCGCGTATCGCGCCGAGGGTTGTAGAATCCGAATGGCGTGTGAGAGCTCTTTTCGGGGCATCCATTGAAGTGACGGGATCTGGTGGATCGCCGGTCGTCCAGCCTTTTCTTCCGGAGATGTTGGTTGTTCGTTTTGTTGGTTGTTCGTGTTGTTGTTTGTTCGTGCTGTTGCTTGTTCGTGCTGTTGCTTGTTCGTTGTTCGTTGTTCGTGTCGTTACTAGTTCAACCACGTTAATCACGTCGGGGTCACCAATTTGGAGATTCGGTATCTCCGGTTTGAAATAAAATACACCGTTACAAATGACAAGTATATTTATTTGTAATTGCGTGATCGTACAATGATTGTAGTTGAGACTCGTGTCTCGTGTGTATAACAATTCGTTGATTTTAATGTCAGTCACTGTCCAGTGGTACTGGTCGAGAAGACGACAGAGTCCAGTGATGTACTGACTAAAGATGCTCTGGTCTGCAGCCCTTTTATACCGGTCAATCGGTCGCTTTCACATTCCAGAGACCGGTACGTCATCCTTGGGGTTGCAGGTCCAGATGTCGTCCTTGCGGCTCGGCCGTTTGATCTCTTGGTGTTTCTACGAGGAACGGCCGGCCACATCTGGCTTTGATTGTCCGTTAAGGGTTGACGGTCTAGCGGCATTTTTATTGCTAGCGTTGTGTCTAACTTTCTAAACGGTACTTTTTATTAGCGTTGTCGAATTGCCAGATGTGCTTGGCGCGGGCGAAGTCGCAACCGACAGCTATCCGTTTCTGCGGACGATGTTGTAGGCATAGCCGCCACATATATATATATATATATATATATATATATATATATATATATATATATATATATATATATATATATATACGAGGATCTTATGAGTAGTATGGTGAAATGTGAGAAAAACTAAATTGAAAAATTTAATTAAATTAAACAATAAATAAATTAAACATGCTAACAAAACGAACCTCGTATGTATGTATATATATATATATATATATATATATATATATATATATATATATTTGAGTACGTTGAACAATCGTTCGTCTCTTATAAACAAGTGACCATTATATTAAAAAATATTATTGAATTTTACTCACCGTTTAATTCTATTTTGAAATCATACAAAGAACTTGAACAAACTCGAACGATGGATTAACAATGTATATCACTAGTGTATTATAATCATCACAACAATGAATATATATATATATATATATATATATATACACATATATATTAAAAATAACAATAAACCACAACGCACAACATTTATAATGAGTAGACGACACGCTTGTTCCTGACTGACTGAGCGAACGCAGATACAAATCAGACGATCGGTGCTTATGTAATCGAGTGGACGTCGGTTCGTTCTCTTGTAATAGCGAGCACGTTATACAATCGTTCGTCTCTGATAAATCAGTGGCCATTAAACTATCGTTCGTCCGAAAATAATAATTATTTATTATTATTTCTATTTAAAAGGATTTGATTTATTTACAAGTATTAAAAATAAACGAATGCTGTTAAATCGGAAGAAACGTTTATTAGTCTTACATTATTTATTTAGTCATTCATAAAATACTATATAGAAAACCGTGTGTAAAATAATTTATTAAAATCATAAAAATATATGAAAATGTTAAAATTAATGATTTCGATCAGAAACTAAGTTTCAACAATCAAATCTGCATAAAATGTCAGATTTATGGCCTACAAAGAGAATTGTAAATAGTAAAAAAAATTCATAACGATAGTAGCTCGAACATCCTTCCGAATGTAGTAAACGAAATTCAATTCGCTCTATTGGTTTAGTAAAAAAAAAAAAATATTCACTAATCATCAATTACAATATTAATCTATTCAAAAGCTATCCCAGGCCCTCCGGGTGAATTGTGAATAGTAACAAAATTCATAACGATAGTAACTCGAACATCCTTTCAAATGTAGTGAACGAAATTCAATTCGCTCTATTAGTTTAGTCAAAATAAATTATTTACTAATTACAATTACAATATAATTCCATTCAGAAGCTATCCCAGTCTCTCCGGGTGAAGCGCACGCGCGACACTTTTTAAACAATTTATCAATTTGCGAATGATGAAAATAACATGTGAAATAATTTACAAAGTACATTCAAACCACAAGACGCTCTAGTTAGGGGGGCGATCGCCGTACGCACCGGTTCCGAGCCGCCTGAACATACGCGTGCGGATCGCGTGAAAGATGATTGTTATCGACTAATCGTCAATAAGAGATAAGGACGTCACACATACATTCGTGTTTTAAATCAACGAACATTCAATAATCACTTATCTACGAATAATTAATAAAGACATAATAAACATGTATTAATGAAAGTATCCCGCGCGTTTTATTTCGACTATATCCTGCCTCAAACTTTCTTATATTAACAATATTATATATATATATATATATATACACACATACTACTACTAATAGCCCATATTAATCCACTGTTGAGCGAGAGCCTCGTCGAATGTCATATGAAGAATTTTCCGAGTTTCTTCCATTCTTTCCTGTCGCTGGGCAATCTCATCCAACCTTGGCCTCAGCAGTACTTCGCAATTTCATCTCTCCATCTTTAATATGATCTTCCTTTAGGTCTCTTTTTATCCCTTGGTCTCCATTCCGTAATAATCTTTGTCCATCTGTTGTCTTTTCTTCTCGCTATATGTCCTGCCCATGTCCACTTCAACGATTTAACTTGTTCATATACATATATATATATATATATATATATATATATATATATATATATATATATATATATGTATATGTATATAACGCAGTTTACAGTATTTCTAAACGAGTGCTGATCTAGCATTTCAAATTTGTTTTCTAGATAATTAGTTATAAACAATTAAATAAAAAGTTAAATTGTTTATAAAAATGAGCGTTAATAAAATCTACATTTACGGTTTTAACTCAATGAAATTCAGTCGTAGCATAGTCTGTAGAAAACCTAAGAGAATGCCCCTCTCACGTTTCGAATTTATTTATTAGATAATTATTTATAAACAATTAATTATTATAAACATAAACGATAATAATGTCTACATATTTATTGTTCAATGTCAATGAAAGTCTGTGGATTATAGTCTATGGTAAGCCTACAATTACACACACACACACACATATATATATATATAGAGAGAGAGAGAGAGAGAGAGAGAGAGAAATTCATCTAAATGTGATGTCCAGATTTGTGTTTAATTAAAAAGAAACACGTGTATAGTTTTTTGTTTTTGTTTTTTTTTTTTTTTAATAAAAAAACAAATCCAAGCGTCGCGTTTGGATGACCCTATACTTGAGAAATGAGCAAAATAATTATTGTTTTGTTTTTAGTTTATATCGCTATCTACTTTATATTAATTCAATAAAATATTAACAACGACCTGATAGGTGGTTACTAGGCGAAAAAAGCACATACATTTTTCTGCATAGTCGATACGCATGAGAAAATGGAAAAAAATAATAACAATGACAATGCCAATAACAACAATAATAATAATAATAGCTAGTATTTTTGCCAGTCTTTTTAAGCCAGACGTGAAACGCACGATTCAATCACGATACGAGTTGATATTGTTTTTATTCTTAGAAAAAACTCGTGTGAAAGGAGTAATCATAAAAAATAATAATATATAATAAAACACATGTTATCTCTGACGTACAAAGTGCATTAAGAAGCCAATCATATATCCAGTATATTTTGTACAATAACGGTCATTTGTACGTTGTCCATTGATAAGCAAACATATTTGGATAGGGTGTCGATCGTTTTTTGTTCATCGCTTCTTGATTTGTTTCAATATCGGCTCGATCGCTTTCGATTTATCGAGAACGTGTCGTGTTTGTGAAATAATTATTTCTATTAATTTGTTCTCGGACGACAACTATATAAAAGAGATCCAATCGTAAGTATTACAGACATTTTTCATTTGCATTTTTTCCCCTTAATTTCGAAACATTCGAATGCAACGACACGATCAGTGAATATTGTTTCATTTTATACCGATTGGCTCGAACGTCGTCGTCGTCTAAAACGACAACAATACAAATTAATGTTCTCGTACATTTTAACGTTACGAACATTTTTGGGGGATAGTTGTTTTCCAGAAAACATTTCATTCTAACAAGTGCGTGACGAAAGCGATTTTTCAAATTAAGCACCCGCTGTGTTCATCTACATTTTATGCACATCGTTTAAGAATAAAACAATCTATACGATTATTTCAAAACTTTGTACAATGAAATTATTTGTTTCGATACTTCTCTGTCATCTTTCAGTAGGAATGTAAGATTCTGTTCGATATTTGAACTTTTTTACGTACACTCGACAATGACACACATTGTGAAATTACCAAATATCGTAAATGATAATGAATAATTTTATACAATATAATATATGATACGGACGTCTCGATATTTAGAAAAGTCGAATCCCAATTTATCGACTAGTTTTCATAACTTAACCCTTTATATATTCTATTAATCCTATATATTTCAATCGATTACATAAACCGTTTGTTTCAAAAGTCTATCGACTGCATAAAATATTCCGTATAAAATTATCAATCGAACTTATCTTTTGCTTCGATATTAGCAATTTATACTTTATATACGTATACGTCAGATAGCAAACAAATATTGCGGACGTCGCGACAAAAATTAAAAGTTCAAAATTGAAACGAGCATTGTAGCAAGAAATGAAAATCGCCGTCGGACGAAAAAAAATAATTGATCGGGGATAAAAAGTCCATGAAGAATCCAATGGACGAATGGAAAAGACATAAGAGTAAATCGATCGGAGTGGATTAAAGGAGAAAGACGTTGAATCTATAGAGAGAGAGAGAGACCTCCATCCAGCAATGAAATAGAAAGAATATAATAGAATAATAATTTATATGTTATCTATGATATAAATATAAATAATACATAAACTATATAACACGGAACAAATATAAGATGATATTTGCTAAATAAATACTTCAAACCGATCGTGAAGTAACCACAATACGTAAAACAATAAAAATAGATAATTGACGATATAGAAAAAAAACATTTTTTTTCAAATTCCTCTACAGATGATTTAATGTGCTTTTTCCGCTTATTATAGCCTAGAATTCAAGTGAAGTTTTCAATTCTACTTAAATTGCATTGAACAAATTACACACACGGTTTATATATACACACATGCTCGAAAATGTCTGCACACACTTATCAATACGGATATATTTCTCAATAAAACAACCTTATTGAAAATATATTTAAAAATAAACACATTTTTTTAATAATTCTACAAAGTACTAATTCTTTATACGTGGCAATTCAAAAGATTTTTAATTTATAACAAATAAACTAAAAAATGAAACACACAAAAAGTCATACAAATCGAGCAAAAAATGTCTGTGTAGACATTTTATTAAACGGTAAATCATCGATTTTTTTTTGCAATATTTACACCTATTGTTGATATAATAGATAAAAACAGATTGCATATGCAAATGAACACATTAGTACGCTAATCGAGTTTTGGGAAAACATGATTTTTTCTCAGCCGAGAGCAAATATTGCATTTTTGGAATAAAATAAGTCAAAATTGAATGTACATCACACTGAATAAAAATATCTTTCTGTTCCTACTGTGAAACTCGGCGGTGGCGGTAGAGTAATGGTATTAGGCGTGTATAACAAGTAAGGGGCGTGGGGCAAATGGAGTTTTTCGAATCCACGATGGACAAATATGCTTACTTAAATATTTTAAAACGAAATATAAAGCAAAGTGCTGAAAAACGAAGTCTAGGTCCCGATTATAATTTTTTGCATGACAACGATCCGAAGCACACGGCAGAAGTTGTTAAGCTATAGATATTATATAATGTTCCGAAACAGTTGCGTGCACCTCTCCGATCTCTAGACCTAAACCCTATAGAACATATGTGGCATTTTCTCAAAGTTAAATTCGCCAACGTGGCACAACTGCAAAGGAAATGTCGAAGAAAGTTATAGAAAAAGAGTGGAATAATAGTAGTGCTAAAGAAACCACAAAAAGTGGGCCATTCCATGCAAAAACGATTACAAGAGGTTCTCAAAAAAGGAGGCTATCCAAACAGTTACTAATTCACTTGAAAAGTTTATTTTACTTTATATTATTTTTGATTTTCATTTTTCGTACGTAGACTTTTTCTGCTCGATTTGTATGAATTTTTGTGTGTTTCATTTTTTAGTTTATTTGTTATAAATTTAAAATCTTTTGAATTGCCACGTATAGAGAATTAGTACTTTGTAGAATTATTAAAAAAATGTGTTTATTTTTAAATTTATTTTCAATAAGGTTGTTTTATTGTGAAATATATCCGTATTGATAAGTGTATGCAGACATTTTCGAGCATGTGAATATATATATATATATATATATATATATATATATATATATATATATATTAACAACAACAATAATTCTATAAGACTGCCTTTATTTTGAAAGATGCGTCACGAAACTAGCAACATTTATCCTTCAAAGTAATCGTTATTGAATCGATTAATTTTATTTATTATTGAAAAAACGATCCAGATTGTAAACATTTTCAATGTACAAGTGCATATTATTTTATCGTGCATTCAAAAAAGATTTCAACAAAAATAATGTTGTACGAATAGTCAATGAATGCAACGATCCAATGTCGTGTGCTATTTAAAGATTAGGTGAACTTTAAATGATAAACACAACCTTAAAATATAGATGTAACATTCACTTATCTTTTCCTTAAATTCATTAACACTGTTTTTATTACAACGATTCCTGTTTTATCTATATAACGAACAAATATACTGTAGTACAAAGTTTACAACACTTTTTTTTTAACATCCTCATTTCAAATCATACAATGTATTGAAAGATAATGATTTCTGTTGACTTTAAGTTCATGGGATAAGTACCTGATTTAAAAAATGTGAACAATTATCATATGGTAATTTTTTTAAAAAAAAAGTATACTCTTCTTTTTAAGTTATCGGTCTATTTCCATTTTAAACTTTTCACTTTCATTATAATATCAGTGATTTTTGTTTTCTTTCTGTATATATATATATATATATAGTGTGTGTGTGTTTATTTACTTGTTAATACAAATAATATTCATCAAACAATCTAATTAATATTAATTACCACTTTGAATAAGATTCATAGATTGTGAAAAAGGTTCTGACTCAGCCAATACAACAGGCGCTATTTTAATGAATTGAAAAGGCAAAGGATTTAATAAACAAATATTTTTCTTTAAAAAATATTTATGAAAAATTGTACATCCCCCGTAAAAATGTACTTGGAAACAAAAATGTTTAAAAATGTAAAAAAAAAAACGATATGATAAGATGCGATAACACCAAAACTACTTACAGCAGCATTAAACAAACCTAACGATATTTTAATTCCGATCTACATTTTATCAACGACATGAATATTTTCTCGAGCGATCTAGATAAACTTAAAAAAAGGACAAAATTAATAAAAAAAAATAATAATCTCATGACGAGCCATAACAAGACAAACAATATGCAGTGAATTTACATTCGGATGATTAAAATAATTCTCCGTGTAAAATATCACATTAGAAACAATTCATTATTGAAATGCACGTTGTTGTTTTTAATGATTCGTTGTTAATGATTTGCTCCCATCATAATTGCACTGAACTAATAGTAAATGATGTAACTCTGTATGATTTGAGAATTATATGGAACTACATATTTGCATTCGAAGGTTATGACTGATTGATATGTACATTTGTATTATTAAAAAAGATTTGTATTTTTATTGTTTACAAAGCCATTCGTTCGTGATTGTTTTTTTATTTTTTTGTTTTTATATTGCATTGTAAACATTCGAGTGGAAAGAAACAAACTGCCGTTAATAAAATCGTTAATTTAAATTATTTTCTAACAGACAATATGAATTTAATTATTACATCGAAATTGTTACTTCGTAAATATGTATTATTTTCATTTTGATAGCATTACTCATTTGAAATAGAACTTTAAATGAATCTATACTATTGTATTATAATATCATCGTGTGACATATCAAAAGAATATCATTTATGAACGATGTTTTAATATAGCGTTTCTCATTTTATACGAAAACATTTTTCTTGAATTTTATGTTTATAATATATATATATATATATATATATATATATATATATATATATATATATATATATATATATATATATATATATATATATATATATATATATATATATATATATATATATTACAAATTATAAAATCAATAATACAAACATTCATTCCTTGCATCTGTTTTGTACGATTTAAATTTCAATGGCATTTATTTACAACATATATTGTACTCAAAACAATAGTGTTATTATGCACATAATGTTGTTGTTGTTGTTTTTTTTTTTAGTGAGAGAAAGTTATCGGAAAAAAATGGATTCGTATGCAAATGGTAAGTATTTTGTATACATTATTTTAATCAATGCACACAACTTTATTCTGGAATCTATGCATCCCACGAAGTGCAATTAAGAAGTCGGCTAATAACGATATGCATTTGATTTGTAAGAGTACGCGAATAATATGCACGTACTAAACTGCGCTATCGACCGCCGATACGATCCCGTTGACGAATCGACAAAAGTAAGCCTAGGGCAAATATGTCAATATCGGTTGAAACCTCGGAGAATGTTTGGAAACGTTATCGTAATAAATAAATGCGTTATAGAAAATATAAAAGTGAACAAATTCTAATCCCGTTCTCTTCACTAGCAAGAAACATTCAAACAAACAGCCGATTACGATACGAAGAATTAGTATCGTTAATCTCTCATTGAACAGACCGATGAAATATAAATTGTGAAAACTTATATTATTGCACCTAGAACTTTGTAAACGAATCGATAAAGAAAAACTTGAAAAACACAAATAAATCGATTTCACTCGGAACAAACCGACTACAATATTTTTGTCAATTCTAAAATCATACAATTTACAATATATTATAATCCATAACAGAAAAGATTAAAAAGTTACATACATATATTAGGTTGGCAAGTATCTCCCTTCCGCCTTCTGGTCTTTTGAATTTCGCAGCTATGTACAAAAAAAAAAAAAAAAGCGGAAGGGAGATACTTGCCAACCTAATATATGTATATATATATATATATATATAAAACTTAATATTCTTTGTCAACGCAGAAAATATAATATTATTTTTTTTCTAAAAAAAAAAAATCTTAATTGAAGGTCCCGATCAAATAATTCCGTCGGAAAACTTTACAACTACTGAAGCACATGGTGCAATAAAATTGAAAATCGTTGAAGATGCACAAGATTTTCAATCACAAGAACCTATGTCTGTTGTAAGTTTAATAAAAAACGTAGCAAATAAAGCACCAAATAATGTAGCTCTTGCAACGAAACAAGCAGACGGTACTTGGAAAACAAGCACATTTCGGTAAATTTAATTACCTTATAACTGTTAATTTCGATAATATTAAATAAAAAAAATAAACTACAAAAAAAATAATCATAGTACATTTTTGTCACTAATTAAATACACTGTATATATATGTGTGTGTGTGTGTGTGTGTGTGTGCGTCTACAAAATAGTTATTTACATTTTCAATATTTCATATATTTACAGTGAGTATCATCAAAAAATCCGTACATGTGCGAAAGCATTTATTGAACTCGGATTAGAACGTCATCATTCCGTTTGTATTCTTGGATTTAATTCAGAAGAATGGTTTATTTCAGATCTTGCAGCTATTTACGCAGGGTATAGTAAAATGTTTAAAGATATATATGTATGTGTTTGTAGGTATAAATTTTCTCTTATATAGTTAACATTTTATAAAAAAAATAAAAACATTTAATTGCTGAATCTCGATGTTATTGAACATTCATAGTCAAAATTAGAAATCTCGATCAGGAAACTTGAAAAATAATTTAAAAAAAAATCTCGTTAAACAAAATCTGAAAATATAAACCCCAAAATTTACGTCTACGCGACTTTTATATACACCGAATAGACTAAGGAAAGTAAAAAAAATAAAGATCTCTTGTAAGAAAATAAATATTAAACAAATATGAATGAACAATATTTTTTCACATTGCATTATTCAAATCGTGACCTATCGTTAAGATGAAAATAATTTTGCCGGTGTATATCTTTAAATGTTCGAGTTACTATTATATTTAGGTTTCTATCTCGGTGAACGGAACTTGAAAATAAAATTCTCACTTGCACTGTAATAACATTAATTATTTTCATATATCGTCGAAGTTAGTACAACAAGAGAATACGTCATTTAAGCTGCGAGTTATATTAGATAAATAATATTTTTTTTCAACGAGAAAACTCTATACAAATATGATAAAGTGTTTTCGGACCGACTCGAAACGCACAAACCGTATTAGAATTTCATATTAGAATTATTTTTTAGAGGAATCGCTGCCGGTATATACACAACAAATTCAGCGGAATCATGCTTCTATTGCCTCGATTCTAGTAACGCTAACATTGTTGTTGTTGAAGATCAAAAGCAGCTCGATAAAATACTGGCTGTTCGTTCGAGATTGCCAAAACTAAAAGCTATTATCCAATATAAAGGAACGCCAGTAAACGATCCGATGGTTTATAGTGTACGTACATTTTGTTTGTTTGTTGTTGTTTT
>CP092089.1:55589573-55624573 GCA_029203775.1 Neoneuromus ignobilis | reverse complement strand
TATATATTCTGTGAACCTTTTAATTCGTTGCAAATGTCTCGATTTTTCACACGAGTTTGTTCAATTTCTTATTATTTATTGATATGCTTTTAAAAACTATTCAAAAATCCGTCATTCGATAATGTTAGCAATTTTGGTTGAATATTGTAACTAAATAGTATGAATTAAATATGAACTTTTTATTAATATTACTTGTTGAAATCAAATGTTCGCAGTCCACATATTAAGAAAATTCAATGTAGCAAGTAAATTACCGTATGTTTTTCTACGGTTTTCTAGACAATGCAATAGATATATTTATTTCCAATGTGCAATGTTAAGCACGCAAAGGAACTATTTATACTAGACAAAAATTTCATTCGCTCGTATTGCACGAGCTTATTTTATATTAACACATTACGGTCCGGGCTGTTTGCACAAAAATCGATGCGTGTAGCCGACATATTTTAAAGCGATTTAAATATATATATATATATATATATATATATATATATATATATACATATTATATGTAATTCAATGTTGTGTTTCAAACTAATTTTTAATATTTTTTTCTAGGTCCAACTCTCAAACTTAAACGAAATGTCATAAATACAAAATACTCAAACACTATTGATGCCCTATACAAATAAGTAAAAAGATAATCGATTACGAAGAGGAGTAAATCGCACAAAGTTATGAGAAAAAAAAACGTTTTTAATGTTTCAATCATCGGCTATTTCAAATGTGTACTTTGCAATTTAATTTATAAGAAAAAAATAAATGCCACTGGACTATATTTAAAGAACATTGTCGATTGCGAAATTATTATTCTAAAATTTTCATTCGATAAAAACTATACATCTGTTACCAATTTCGAAATTTCTGATTATAGTTATGGAATTTGTAAACTTGAAACAATGTAATGGACAAAAAAATACATATCGAAAGTAAATTAAATATTTATATTTTTAATTATTATTGAAATTTTCAAAGATAATAGTTTTCGTTTCGCCATTCGAAAAAGAAAATAGAATTCACCAGTGTAGTTTTCGGTTTTTCGTTAATTGCCGCATACTCACTCATGCGACCGATACACTTATCCAGGTTCTCTGTTTTAAATGTATTACAGATAAACTAATCGAAACAATTCGATTATCGTTCAGACCGTTCGCGAGTGAATAGAACGCGTACTGGAGGTTTTAATTTTGTCATTATTTGCGTACCGCATATGTGAACGTGACACTTTTTTTTTTAACCGACTAATTATAATATTAATAGCACGTCGAGCTGCAAGATAATTTATTACAAATAAACCATCGGAGACGATTAGTTTTCGTCGACACCGTTTGAAAAATGATATAAATTAGAATAGATTAGAATTGTTTCTATCGTCACAAATGTTGCGAGGTAGAACTCGGCTCGTTCGTCGATAAATGCAAGAAAATGAACAATTATCTCTCTCTAGCTTACAAAGAACATTGTGTTCTCTGTTGTACACATGAGAAGAGGAACGTACGTTACACGTACGGTATAAATGAAAAATAATAAATTAGTTTCAATCAAATGATTTTTTTTATAATAATGTATCGTTTAATTAATTTATGAATGAAATTTACATTAAAAATTAATTTCGTCGTTAATTAGCGTTAACTCGTACGGCCTTGATGAATTTTCAAATGTAATGTCTTTTAAAAACGACAATAGTGATACCGGCCTTTTTTTGTAGTGCAAAATTGTGTTTTTCACAAGTTATTAGCAATACTAACGTGGAGAAAAACGAATGTAAAATACATGAAATTAAATATATATATATATATATATATATATATATATATGTATATATATATATATATATATATATACATATATATCGTTTCTCGACGTACATAGAGCAGCATGATTTTCATTAAGACTACACGTCAATGTACGAGAGGGAAACACACACGAGCATGAAATCGGTTCGGCGCGCGTCGGTTGCGCTCTCTCCGGCCGAAGTCATCGTATCCCGACTAGTTGTTGTATAGGCATGTGTTTATAGCATGTCTTTCGTGTTATGAAATATCTACATATATTCTTGCAACGGCTGTTTCAATTTTCAATTCTTGTACGTTATTCGAAAGGGAATCGTATATACTGTGAAAATTATTCTTTTCGTTCATTGATAACTACTCTTACGGGTACGAAATAATGTTTCAATCTATATAGCAGACAAACATAATTAATGTTTTAAATGTAAACGTTTATATATTAAAGAAAATTCTATTAGAGTTATAAAACATACATTTTACACAGCAGATTCGTATACTATCAAAAATCTTTAGCCTATTATAAAAAAAAAGGATATGTGTACTCATATACACATGCCAGAAGTGAAACTTCTTTTCAATAAAGTAATCAAAAGGTACACGGACAAGCATATTCCTAAAACTCGTAGATGAACAAATTCTTCAGAATAAAGCAAGTAACAAAATGAAGAAATGTAGTAGTAAGAGAAGCGGTAAATACACAGGATAAAAATTTAAGTAAAAAATGATCAATGTTTTAAATAAATTAAATTTTTACAATTATTTCATATTAACACATCATATGCGGACAATGCGTCTCGAGTAATAGTATGCGAAGACATCGTCGAGACGTTACCCGCATACAATGTGTTAAGTAAGATTAATATTTATTTTCAAATTAAAACTTTTATAAAATTATGAATTATGAAAATTTATTCGTTTTCGTTTGGAATTTCTTCGATTCCCATTGCTTCCTCCGGTGGTGACTGAGTAGGTATAAACGATACAATTGGTTTTTGATAAGAAAATTTTTTGCGCAATAGACATTACCATCTTAAAGCCTGTAAAAAACATTTTTTTTAATTACTATTATATTATTATTGTATAATATACAATTAGATCAATGTTTTAAAAATAATCTTCACCTGAGGTAATATTGTTACTTTTGTAAAAAGAATCAATATCAGAGTAATCATTGTTTTCAAGATTAACCCTAATATTTTTATAACGCTGAGCATAATTTTGGAAATTAGAATCGTCTTTTTGCATGGGTGATAATATAGTTGTAGATGGGCAAGGCATAAAAGATGCCTCAAATCTGCACTGCTGAGGTTTATTATTTTATAGCATGTAAAAGCGTGTTTATGTGTTTGTAATTTAATATTACCAGAAGCTTCCCGAGATGAAACAGAAATTAATGTGATAGCATCCAATTTGTCTTTATCAAGTGGATCGCAGGGAGCATTTGCCAACCACAATAGTATATGGACATGCGGACTACCACGATGCTGGAACTCGATACATTTGAAATAATGAATAACGTAAATTTCTGTGATTTCAAGATGTTCATTAATACGTTGACCGATTTACTGAAATGTATAGCACAGGTAACAGCATCGTCGTTAACAAGCGTTGTTTTTTCGAGGTAATGTAATAGTTCAGCTACTTCTTCGGAAATAGTTTTACCACTATGTTTAAATTTGTATAACGTTTGAAGTAAATCATTCCATCCAATTTCATTAGCACCGACAGTCAAAAATACAGTAGGTTTACCAAACTGTCTGATCATGGCGAAGAGATCTCTTTTGCGATCACCCCAATACCAAGTTGAATTTGGAATCGATCGTAGGGAAGCAAGATTGGTTTCGATGCAGTTGTTAATGTACTGTTCGTCTTCAATTTGCTGTCGAGTGATTTTTATATCTTTACCGAATAAATTGAATGTCACCGTAAGAGAATCTCGGTCTCGAATCCTCATGATTTTCATCGCCATATATAACAAATGGTGTGGCGTAACTGCACGCCGATCAGATCTTCGCAGCTCGTTCGACGCCATCATGAATGGTGTTACATTAACGCTTTCTCTAAAATTTCGGAACTGGCCCAAATAAATTGAAGGAGAAGATAGTTCCTCGGCATGTTCATCGAACAGTAAACTTTGAGGCATATTTTGTTCAGCAGGTGCTATACGTAAATACTGTTCGTCATTCCACAATAGGGTATCAACAGTTTTTCTAGCCATTTTGCGGGCTCTATATTCTCGACTTCGCTCTGTATTTGTTGTTTTTGGTGATGTTTTATTTTTAGCTGCCTTCAAAGCCTTCTTTCGTAACTGATACTCTCTAAATAATTAAAGGAAATACTCACAGATAATATATCACTGGAAAATAATATATAACTGAAATAAATTACCTCTATTTGGATGTTATTTATTGATAATTGATAATTTTCCAGCACAATGTAAAATTTAATAAATCTTCACAATGACACCTAAAAAGAAAGAATTCATAATAAATATAATATAAATTTATTTCATATAAAACAGATAACCTCTAAATTATATAGGTTTCGATAATTGTTAAATACCACGTGTTTTTAATAGTATTTCTTTTATTTGATAAATAGATTAATCAAAATAATGTTATAAAATACTATATACTGTATATATTGGTATACGTGCCAATTCCCTCAATTTTGTGTTGTTTGCTAAATTTTTTAATAGCGCGTGGATTATTGAGGTTAATATTATGATGAGATTATAAAAACTAATATACTTACCAAAAATATCAATTTTATCACATTAAATAACACTCTTATTTAAACACAATTAACAACAACTAATTGTATATAAAAATTACTAAATAGAATAAAAAATAATTCAATAGTAAAAATAGATGCTACGTGAGCTGTTGTTATCTACTCACATACTAAAAGAGCGCGTATCCAATTATTTATTTATTCTACTTTATAATTTTTTATTATTTTCAAATGTCATCTCGAAGAGAAAAAATAAAACGCAAACAGGCGCACAAACACATATACACATACATGTACTTATACATATTTTTATATAAAATACATACCGATTCACCGGATGACCGTGTATTCGGTATCGTTCTAAAAATCATTTTATGACATTAATATTTAAAATGTTTTCGGGCATATGTGCACCACGGCCACCTCTGACATATCGCATTCTCTCAGTCCGATTCCAGATCGCTTTTTCAAGCAATCGGGGCTTTATGTCCGCAATAACGTGAGTTATGGATTATGTCGGAAGGAACGACGATCTGTTTACACGAAGTGTGTTATTCATCAGCAGCCATGTTAAGATCGTAATTTATTTATTTTCTATTTTAAATAATAGAAATTCAAATCAAAAAGTCTTATAACTTATTCGACACACTTCCAATCGACACGTATTATGTACACGACGAATGTGTTATTATAATAGTAGCTCTTTTGAAATCATACAGTAGGCAGTAACTACTTTAACACTCTCTTCGTATCATCTCTCTAGGACAAAAGGTATTTTCAAACGTCATCCGATGCCGCGCTTGAAAATCCTAACGGAGAACACATATCGCGGTGCAAAGCTAAACATGCGAACGATTCTAAAGAAATCGACACTAACAACCCCGTCTTCATATCTTACGAAAAATACACACGTACTTAACTTGTGATCGAGTCCGTCGTGCTACGAGCCTCGTCATAAACATCGTCGGCGTCGTCCCACGTCGTAATATAAACATCTGTCTCACGTGCTGCACATCTAAGTTGATATCCGATCTTGGAATCATATTCGTTCGTATACTTGCGAAATGCCAAAAAATAATCGATTTTATCTCAAATCAAACAACCGATACAATAATTAATCATAATAATATTAGTAGATAAATAAATAATATCAATAACGATACGGCGATATAATCCTCACATAAAATCGCCATGTTGGATCGTACGTTTTACAAATCGGACATATTTCATATGGAAACAACTAACTTTTTTGTCCGTATATGGACAGATTCAACTCGACACACACACACATATATGCGACATTTTTTTAAACATTTTGTCAATTTGCGAACGATGAAAACAACATGTGAAATAATTTACAAAGTACATTTAAACAACAAGACGTCCAAGCGAGCGGACGATCACAAATTTACACCGATCGGTCGTTCTAAGCCGACTGAACATACGTGTACGCATCGAATGGCTCGATGATTACTTAATCGAATAATCGTTGCTCACGAAGACGTTACACAATCATTCGTCTCTTAAACTAGTGAACATTAAACAATCACTTATCCGAAAATAATTATTATTTATTCATTATTATATTAATGAATTAATTTTGAGGAAATTAATATATATATATATATATATATATATATATATATATATATATATATATATACACGAGGGTCTTTAAGTATGGTAAAAAAGTAAGAAAAACTTAATGGAAAAGTTTAATTCAATTAACCAATAAATAAATTTACCATACTTAACAAACGACTCTCGTGTGTATATATATATATATATATATATATATATATATATATATATATATATATATATATATATATACACAGGTAACCCTCCTAAAACACGGTTTCGCTCAAACAAGATAAATTTCGGAAACCCTCGTATATCACGGCAAACTACAACACAGTTTAATTTATTTAAATGCAATCTAGGGCCATACGGGTAGCCCAAAATTAATAAGAAAATTAAAAATGGTAATAGATTTAACCCCTTTTGAATGGTGTAAACTTAGTAATAGTAAAACTTATTTATTGTACATATATATATATATATATATATATATATATATATATATATATATATATATATATATATATATATATATATATATATATATATATATATATATATCATAATAGCCCCACCGAGTTTCATTAATATTAAACAATAAATGTAGAATGTTATCGTTTATGTCAATAACAATTATTTATAACTAATTATCTATTAAACAAATTCGAAATGTGAGCCAGACACTCTCGTAGATTTACTATAAACTATGTTCCAAACGAGTTCATTGAGTTTGAACAATAAATGTAAATGTTATTAACGTTTATGTTAATAACAACATTTTTTTTTTTTTTTACTAATAATTATTATTTCTAACTGTATTCAACCATGTACGCATCAGATAAGTCTATCTCGTTTCTACTTCAATAATTTGCCATTAAATATATACGAAAGTGAATCACTAAAACGAAATACATACATAGTTGTATATCTTGTGTTCTATATTACGAATGCTATACATATATCTATTCTTTATTCGCTCTATAAAGCGATGTGTGTAAGATAAGGATAAGGTTTTTTCGTAGTGTGATCGATATGCTTATATAATACTGTATTGTTGCACACATCTTCAGTTATTTTGTTTTACAAGGTTATTCGAAAAAGTTAAACATTTACAATTATAAAAAAATATTCATTAAATAAGGACACTCGATCGGCCGTGCCCTAATATTTAATTAACAACGTATAACATTACTAATATAGTTTACAAATATTTCATTTATTACAAATAAATTAATATAACTTTGTTATCCGAAAGAGAAAAAAAATTATATTGGAATTAATTTTATCATTTATTAACGATCCTGACGAATTTCTAATTTCACTATTTATAATATATATATATATATATACACGATGTGTGTCGTACAGAAGTAACTTTTTACCACACGTAAAATATTCTCATACAGTGATAAAACGTTATGTTCAGAGCAATGCTAATCAGATCCATATTGTGCTTTGAAGTCAATTGAAGTTGCCTACGCTTTGACGTTGTTGTTTTTTGTTCGTTTTATTTCTACCTTCAATAGTGTTCGAGAAGCGTAAAAGTGTAATATATTAGAAATGACTTCTGTAGAAGAACGGGAAAGAGCAATTTTTGCAAAACTGGAAGCGATAAAAGTTATAAGGTGCACGAATTTACAAATAATGTGCGAGTGTGTGTCGATACGATCGCTAATTAATGCTCGTTACGATTGATTATAGAGCGAAAACGATTCAGTTAGAAAAAATCAAAATGCGAATCATTAGGGAAGTAGAATCTACAGATCAAGAAGAGAAATGCCTCGCGCTGTATAAAGAAGAAATGGATCTTTTGATACAGGAAAAAATGTCACACGTCGAGGAGCTGAGACAAATACACGCGAATATAAACGATGTGAGAACATTAAATGTTTCGTATGGAATCGGTGCGGTTCTATGTTGGGCCGTAAAAGTTATGACTCGATCGACGTTAATGTTTTTCAGATGGAAAACGTTATAAAACAGTCGGAAGAGAAAAGAGTGCGGACGCTGAACGCCGCGTCGAGGTTACACGAAGAGTACCGTCCTCTGAAAGCGGAAGTCGATCGTTTACGGAGAGATTGCCTCGGTCTCGACAGACTGCCCGATCTGCACGAAGAGGAAGGATCTCTGATAAAACCGGAGTGAGTCGTGCGGAGATCGCGTCCGTTCGAGAGTTCACGGGCCGCGTTGACGTCCTGTCGTGTTTCAGTCGATTCGTCTCGCACCTGTATCAGCCTTCCAAGCTCCATCCGACTTCGACGTTCACCGGCAAAGAGTGGACGCGGCCGACGCCGAACGTGAGCGGACTGCCGCACGCTCTCTCGTCGCCGTTTCTGCCTCCGCCTCCTCCGTCGACCCTCCGGTTCCTGTCTTCGTCGCACAAGACCGACGCTCACAGGACGTCGACCGCGATCGGACTCGGGCCGCCGGGGCCGCCCGCGCCTACGTTCAGGTCGGACTTTGTGACGTTGAGGTCCGGGTTATTTTCGTTTATCTTTACGTTCGGATTCCGTTCGACCCGAATCGCGTCGGTTCGAAACCGACGACGTTTCTTTCACGACGTCGCCGGTCCGATCTCGAATCGCACGACGACGGTCGTACCGGACGGCGACGCGTACGCTCGCGACGCGTACGTACGTCGTCCGCTCGAGTTTTTTTTCGACCGACGACGCTCGCGATCGTCCTCGGACCGATCGTGACGCGACGAGTTCTCTAAAATCTTTTACGTGTGTCGACAGGCAACAACCTCCGCCGATGAAATCGTGCCTGAGTTGCCACCAACAGATACATCGGAACGCGCCTATATGTCCTCTGTGCAAGGCCAAGTCACGATCCCGCAATCCTAAAAAACCGAAGAAGAAAGATCACTAGCGTCTCGGAAACATCACGAAGGAATGCCGATAAAGTTCGTCCGTCGTTAAAAACACACGTACGGTTATGGTTTTTTTTTTATATCCGATTACGATTTTTATGTATACTGTTTATTAAGTAATCGCAATGTAAAAAATCTTTTCGATATGTATGTAAATTCGTGTGTTCGCCTATACTATAATTATATACATACAGAAAATGCATACGTGTGCATATACGTGTATGTGCGTGTGTCCTGTGAATTTATATATACGTATGAATATATATGTATATATACACATCATAAGTGTATACATGTACATATTTATGTAATATGATTAAAAAGTTATTAACATATAATTATGTTGAATGTACGTGATACTGTTTTAAATAATTTTTTGGCATTTTTGAACAGTTTTCACTCATAATAAGCATTTAGTTTAAATGAACTATTTTTATTTGTACTGTAAATAAATATATTTACAAAGTTTTATTTGTTTACTTATTTTATCACAACATACAAGTATGTGGGTATATACACTAAAAGTTAATTTAACAACTTTCTTCCTTTTCCTATTCATTATTTCATTCTCATCTATTAACCACTGAACCCTGTATACATATAGGCATTTATTTCGAATAATAAAGAAGTAACCGATCTTTATATATATATTTTAAACTGTTTCATTTCTTGAATTATATGATTTTTGTAAATACAAGAAATGTAACTTTCATGTTAAATAAATAAATGCAGTTCTAAAATTTTATATTTAAATAATATTCAATTGACATCTTCATGTTTTGTTTCATTAATTAGAAATGTTAAATTACAAATTTTACAAACGTTTGATGTGATACAATATTTCAAACATGTTTCTTAACAAAATTTTCAGTTCTTCATTTTACAAATGTTACTATATTATTGAACAGTTTTAACTATATATATATATATATATATATGTATACACACACACACATATATATATATATAAAATGTATATATGTATGTATATGTACTTATTATAAAATATATAAAATTCAATGTAATTCAAAAAATATTTTATACAAACAATGTCAAAAAGGTTAAGCTGCAACATTAATTAGTTATAACATTAATTAATATTTTGCTAAAAGAGAGCTAGTTTTAAAAATAGGTTACCAAAAATTATTCCAAATTCAAATCAAAAAATTATGATCTGATATATTTTAAATTAACTTTATTGTTGTAAAAACAACTAATTATTTATTGCAGAATTACAATGTAAAATTTACATTTGTAAACAGAGATATCAAAATGTACTCGTTTTCTCATTAACACAGTTTGTGTAATAAAAATACGATAAAAAGCAATAAAAATACAAACGTTTAAAAAACAAATTAAAATCTTTAACACTACCACTGAGTTTTTGGTTCATCCAATAAAATAGATAATATATGCATTTTTCAGATTATTTTTTGTTATATATACTTGATGTAGTGCTGATAATTTGTTTCATTTTGTGTAAAATACAACGAAAAATAATTTACAATCATATTTTCTATATTAACTCAATTTTACAAATAAACTTTGTGCACTAATTCACCTATTCATTATATATATATATATATATATATATATATATATATATATATATATATATATATATATATATATATATATATATATATATATAAAAGTTTAATACAAAAACAAGTGGAAGACATATTCTACTATAAAACAAGAAAAAATCTGTGTTTACTACTTTGGCATGTAATGATTTAATACTGAAAAAGGAAATTCCAACAAATATCTCAAATTCATCATTATAAACAGACAAACCATATAACACATGCTCAAAACCGTTTTCTCACAAATAATAACATACAGTCAAAACTATTATTATAATACTGACCACTAAGATATAAATGCATAAAAACAATATGCTAAAAATAATCATTACAATATGTTGGTTGTGTGTAAGGTAAGAATATGTATTTATGTACATGGTACATGTGTATATTGTGTTGAATGAATTTTTTATATAAATGAACTGTTTTATGCATTTAACTATATAAAAATAAATTAAACTAAACCAATAAATGTGTTTGTGTGCATGTATATACATATACACACACACACACACACATATACATGCATATGTACCCACACACACACACACACTACACAAATATTTCCTATTTACATAAATTAATTTATATTATTAACAATTATATAATCCATCTTTTTTGTACAATTTATAGTGAACCATGATATAATTTAACTAAATAACATTAAAAAAACACTATCAAAGTTCATTTAACCGCTGCTCGTTGGATGACTGCGATGGGATATTTTTAAAAGATGCCTGTGGATGTATTGCAAGTTGAAGTTCATTGAGGGAATCTTCAGCCTTTAATAGAATAAATATTTTTTAATATATATATACATAGTGGCTAAAAGTGAAACTCGGACACATACATGCTTTAATACAACATTTAGTAAATTATGTTCCATTTTACAGAAAAAAAATAAAAATATATTTTTTTAATGAACTGTTTCTAAGTGTTATTCAAATGAATTTTAACTCCAACACCACAATAGTTTTAAATTGTTCAATAATCACTAATTGTTCACTTATTATTTATAAATATATCGCTGATGCATATATATATATATATATATATATCCAACTGGGAATTGACTGTTTCTATTTATTTCGTCAAAGGTCCGTAATCTAGTACGTGTCTACATTCCGGACTTGTGAGATTTCACATGTTTATTTGGATAGGTTTTATTTATTGTTTTTTATAACATAGTTCTTGTCACGAAATGGATTATGAGGTCCATTCGGAATGAATTGAATATTATTTGCATGCGTTGTCTTATGATTTTTTTAATAAGCTATGTTTATATATATATATATATATATATATATATATACACAAGGATCGTTTGATAAGTATGGTAAATTTATTTGTTATTTAATTTAATTATTTTTTTTTACTTTTTTACCATACTTATCAAACGACCCTCGTATATGTATGATTGTATGCATGTATATATATATATATATATATATATATATGGCTAATGTAATTTATCTATTCTAATTGCCTTTCTTTATAAAATGTTATCTGCGATAATGCAAATGGCTAAATAAGCTTGAGGTTATTGAACCATTATCAGAGTTCATTACACGCGATTTATTTTTATAAATTTCCATAAAAATAAATCGCTAATAATGAATTTGGATAATGGTCCAATAACCTCGGGCTTATTTAGCCTTTGTTTTACCGTAAATAATATTTTATAAAGAAACGCAATTAGAATAGTTACATAGCCATATATGTTTTAATATATATATATATATATATATATATATATATATATATATATATATATATACATATATATATATATATATATATATATATATATATATATATATATGTATGTATGTATGTATGTATGTATGTATGTAATTAACATAGTTTATTGAAAAAATCACAACACTAAGGCATACAAATAATATTCTATTCGTCCCAAACGGACCTCATAAAACGTTAAAAATTTCAAACACTGTGACAAGAAATAAGTTATAAAAAACAATAAATAAAACCTATCGAAATAAACATGTCAACTATCACAAATGCTGCATATACAAACGTACTAAAATTACGGACCTTTGACGAAATAAAAAGAAACAGTCAACCCCCAGTTGGAGATGGACTGAATAAAGACACAAAAACACAAATTAATAAATATATAAAAAAAGATGTTCACGGTCATCGAAATACATCATCGGCCGATATATTTATAAATAATAAGCGATTATCGAACACTTGCGGTGTCGGGAAAATTATTGTGGTGTTGGGATTAAAATTCATTCGTGTTAAAATATTCTTAATTATATTATATAAAAATGTATTATTGTCTATTTGTAAATGTTTAGAGAAAAGTTCGACAAGAATTAAAAAAAAAAAAATCCAAACAAATTTTCAAGTCTCGACAGCGGTATTCGTTATACTGCGATCGATTCTTTTATATGAAACGGACGTCGTGACGAACCTTCCTGAGCAACTGTACGGCCGCCCTGAGTACACGCTGCCATTTCTGCATTTCGAGCGTATGTAATTTTTCCTGTTGCTGAAGCAAACGTAACCACTGTTCGTGAGACTTCGGCGGTTCTCTGTAACGAATTCGAGTTCGGTGTTACGTCTTTTCATACGTCAATGTACGTCCGTCGACGTACGGCGGACACTCACTTCGATGTCTGTAGATCGAGCAACTTGTACGGAACGAAATCGTCTTCTTCGAGCGCCCACAGTTTAATGTACAACATCACGTTCAGAAAAACCAACATGACGAGCACGCCGAGAACGAGCCAGGTGGTGTGATCGGCCCTAGAAGAATCCGTCCGATTGCTCTGAGTCGAACCGCCGGACACGACGATCGCGCCTCTCGGAACTCGGTACGCGTCGTTCGATTGGAGGACGGATATTCCTCGTCTTCGGATGCGTTTCGACTTCCGTTTCACGCTCGTCGCTCTCGCTCGCTCTTCGCTCTCGAGTAAAGCTTTGATCAGCGACTGATAGAAATCTTCCAAGTTGGTCCAACAGTTTTTTTCGATCATACCTGAATCGAATATTTTCCTTTATGAAATACGATCGAGGAACGTAATGAAAAAAAAACCATTCGCTCTAACCGAACACGAACCTTTAACCAAACCCCAGACCGATTTTCTATATCTGACTTGTGCGTAAACTTCTAAAAGAGTGTCGTTTTCACTGACGTACGAAAGACAGTAATGTAATATTACGTAAAAACTATCGGCGTAAGGTATGTTCGAGTTCTGTGACTCGACGTCGATCGCGTAGAGCTGTCCGGATTTGCTGCACGGTAACATGATCTGAAATCGTTTAATACAGATTTAAAACGACGTCGTCTCTGAAAAAGAAACACGTCTATATATTTATGTATGAACGTGCGCGCTCCGTAATCGACGGGGCCTTTCGACGCTAGCCAGCACGCGTACGGTATTCGCACCCTCTCGTCGTCGAAATCCCCCGCCTGAAAAAAATTAGTTTTCGAGAAAGGGGGTACGAAACGAACGGTAACGGGCGTGAATACCGTACGGACGTCGACCGGTGTGAACAGGCCGACGGAGTGTTCTTACCGACGTCTCGAAAAAACACATAGATACGAACGCACGATTACGTACTTGTGTTTCGGTGACCGGTGCCGATTTAGGGCCGACGGTCGCGTTCACGGCGACGATTAAATTAACGGTGCGGAGCTGTTCGCCGGTATCTTCGTTTATCGTCCATTCCGTCGGTTGAAGATCGGTAGTTCTTCTCGATTCGTGGAAATCGAAATAAAACTTACAGTTCGTAAACAGCAGAGTGAACAGAGTGTCTACGTGCACGGGAATATTAGTTTTGACGATCTGTCTGCCTTCGTGCGCGCTCGAGCATTCGGCCGGTTCTCCGGGAATACTGACGGAAGCGGCGGAAGGCGTCCTACGAAAGCGATCGTTTTACCTCGAAACACACTGAAAACGATCGATCGTTTTCGATTACCTCGAAGGTCTTTCGCCGTCGGATTCAGTAGTATCCGAGAGATCGGTCGGCAACGTGTCCGTCTGCGACGACGGTGCACACAGGCTGTAGTTCTCGGGCGACCCCCTCCTCGGTTCCGTGCTATCGTGTAAGTGATCGCGTTGCGAGATAGGAATATCGACGGGACTGTTGACCGTCGGACTACTGTCGGCAAAACTCGACGGATCCTTCGGTTTATCCATAAAACAGAGACGGACATCAGTTCGATCGTGAACATTACTATCGTATATGAAAATACAAACTGAACGCGTCGCCGATTTACTCTCGACGAGACGTGAAATTTTAAAAGAAAAACACACACACACACACACACGCTCGTCTCTTAACGTTTCGTTCAAATAAAATCGCCAAACGTACTCTACCTCCACGATCGCATCTACGGCGAGCCGATTCGTCATGAGTTTATCTTCATCCGTATTCGGCGCTACGTAATCCTCATCGTCGCTCGTCAGACCCAATTCGTCTCCGTAACACAGATGAACCTACGGAACAACAAAAATAAGCATCCGTCGCGACGTCATTCTCGATGGAAAATAGTGTCGTGCCGTTACAAAAAAAAAAAAACGCACTCGTAAAAAAATACGGATAGATAGGAACGGTTTTCGATATTCTAAAATTAAAACGTTCGAACGATAATATCAATCATACCCACTGCCACATCTCTTGTTGTGACAACTGTTTGTCCAGCAGAGCGTTCTGCCACACTCTGAACAACATCAAGTACGTCTTATCTCTAGCACCGAAACTCGTAAAGAACAACTTCTCGTTAGCGGTGTACACGAGAATGGCGTTCGGTATGACGAGCGCCGTCTTTTCTTTCGTTATCGCCGTCACCTCCTTCCATCGAAGGCAGACGTACGTCTCCCATCGAAAAATATTCGCATAAAAGCAAAGGTAATTTTGAGATACGTAAAGGCGCCCGTGAACGAGGATTTCTTTTTGGAGCGCGCACGAATAATCTGTAGGAAAAATAAAAAATCACCTCTTTTCTTTCGGCGACGATACGGTCGGTAGCAGACGTCGGATCATTCCGTCTGAGCTTCGTTCGACGAAATGATCTCGTCGACAGCAGTTTTCTAGGAATCTTATTCATGTGCGATTTGCGCGAACGGAACTGTGCGAACGTTTCGAAATACACACGGTCCGTTCATCAATGGATACGAACGACCGAGAGCCACAAACGGATGGACGCCCGACCGTATACTACCGTACGTACCGTATCGTACTCATGACATTCTCTCGGCGATCGTGACATTTAATTATTTCACTAACTAACGTACGGAGCGAATGGGTTTTTTGTAAGAAAAAACCTTCGATTAAAAACGACGGAAAGTATAGATTCAAATCATAAACTCGGCATCATCTTTTATTATGAGTTATTTAAACGACACAACGTCAATAAATGTTCACAAAAAGATGTCGATTTTTATTTTTATAATAATTTTCATTTCAATCTTTCTCTCTCTCTCTATTGCCTATAAAGAGATATTGAATAATTTTGAAAATTGTTTTTGAAGAGATACACGCACACGCACACACACACACACACACACAAGAACATATAATAAAATTTAATTTATCGTGAATGACATTACGATTGATATTTTTATCGGCGCTTATCGCTTATCATAAAGATAAAGAAAGCACTTCATAGATAACATAATTTATAAAGATTCGATAATTGCACGAGACGGTGATTATCGACATCGGACGGAACTCTCGCGCTCGAATAGAATCGTTAAATTTAATCCGACAAAATCGTATTTCGACGACGACGACGACAAATAACTTTATGAAATTTCTACGAGCGATAAAGTGATTTCTTACCGACAATCAATCTTTCGTCGTCGGGTACTTCTTTAAATATTCTTTTGAAATCTTCCGAGCGTGATTTGTACGTCGGATACAGAACGTTGTACCACGAAGACTTTTTCTTCTTTTTTTCAGGCTTGATTTCGCATTTATCGATTTTCGTATCGCTGCCGTCTCCCGGTCCTCTCTTTTCCATCGAGCAATCTCTGATCTCTCTACCGCTACTCGAACTGTCTCGATTCGTCGTATCCGGAGTCGAACACGTATAAAAGTCAGGTACATAATTCGTATCGGTAGAACGTAGAGATTCCTGACGACAGAGAGAAACGTGTATACGCGCCCGTGTTCGGAACAAAAACGACACTCCGAAACGTTCCGAGAATACCTGTTCGATCTGCTCTGGCGTAAGTCTGACAGGCGACGGAAGAGGAGCGCAACGATTCTGGGGTCGAGGCGACGGTCTCGGACTGTCGTCCGGATTCGCGGGCGGTTGCGGACTAGAAGATCTAAAATAAACGAAGGCTTTGTTTTACGCACGTTTCCGAATACCGGGAAACGTCAGCGAACTCGACGAGTACTAAGAACCGAGATACCTATTGCCGCTTCCGACAGCGAGAACGCGGCATAGGGTACACGATAATTTTCTACAAACGTACGTATTCGAAAACGATACTAGAGTTTAAGGTATTTTACAAAATAATATATTTCAAATATCATCTTTCGAAACACCTTGCGTGATCTCCGAACTGTTGCGCTTTTAACGCACTCACTTCTGATGCAGACGCGGCACCGTGCGGAGGACCGGCAGGCAACGTCATCGCGTTCGTAAAAGCCAACGCTTGGCTTATGCTCGATCCGATCACATCACGGGACGTACCGTATGAAAAATTAGCGTCTGTCGACTTCCTCCTGAATTCAAAAACAATTTCGACTGTACACCGATCGAGTTGTTTTTTAAAACAAAAACAAATCATCTTTTAAGTTAGCTGAAAGCAGTGAATTGTTAAAAAAAATATTTTCTCGTTAGAACAATAAAAAAAAAAAAATAACATCAACAACATACAAATATAGATAATTCACTTTAAAAAAAAAAATCAAGTGTTTATCAAAAGAGAAAAAAAAAAAAAACTAAATTTTAATTACTTGTATGAAAATATACATTTTGTATGCATGTAGACATTGTAAAAATTTCCCAAGATTTATTTTTAAGTAGCAAAATATCAATAACATATCCTTTAATCGGCAGACATGAACAACTGTACATTGAAAATAATACCGTGACTGAAATGCAGGCCCGCCCCTTTCATATGTGCAATGCACACGGGCGGTCGATTCCAAGAAAAACACTCGGTTACCTTTAATTTTTAGATTTGTGAGACCGACACATTCTTTAAATTTGTCTAGCCACATCGTCCCTTATGTGATATTTTGACCTGTTCGGCGTCACTCGATTATAGCGTTTAACTACATATTACCGAGAGAACATTTTTGAATACGAACACATACTATCGTTGTATTTCTAACAGATTTCTCTGAAAATTTCGATTATCCTTTCCCTTGAAGTTAATAAATATCATTCGATAGCTCGGTATGTAAAAAGTGCAATTTGGGAACGGGGGCGGTCGATATCCTTCGGGCGGACCTGCTGAAATGTAATGAGAACGCATAATATAAGGGGGAAAAAACACTATTCTCCGATATCACTGTATTCTATACGTACACATTTTTTAATAGTTCTTAATAAAGTCGTGTCGTATTATTACTTCTAATACAATAACTATTGTACTGAGTAAAACTATTTGCTGGAAATTCAAGAACTACTAAAAAATATCAAATTTCATAAATTAGTACCTTTATAGTGTTAAAGTTACTTGGATCTATTAAAACATGCGTATGATTTTTTTACACTTTTTTAAGTTGCATTTACATATCAAAATTAAAAAATGATTTATACAGATATACTAAGTAATATGTTTGCTACTGACCTTAATCAATATACAGTATTAAACTTGTAAAAAAAAAATTACATGAGGAAAAACAATTTACAATTATAATCAATGCATATAAAGAGATAGAGATTGCAACAGCATTTTGTTCAACAAAATACATACGAGTATATACAGTTA
Source organism: Neoneuromus ignobilis (assembly GCA_029203775.1). Classification (NCBI taxonomy): domain Eukaryota; kingdom Metazoa; phylum Arthropoda; class Insecta; order Megaloptera; family Corydalidae; genus Neoneuromus; species Neoneuromus ignobilis. Next base: position 55,606,083 of record CP092089.1, on the reverse strand, counting down.
ATCACAAAATCGAGCGTACGCTCATAAATTAATCGTTTATTCTTCTTGTATTAACAAAATTCTTGTATTTACAAAAAGTGCATATTTGTAACGAATGCTTATTTTAACTAATAATTTCATTAAGAATAAATAAAAATATCGTCGTATTCACTCTATAATTACATAAATTTATAAAAATGTTTATATTTTATTCACGCAGAATCGAGCGTACGGCAGCGATAATTATGAACATTGTTTACGATACGTAAAATTAATATTTCGTAGCGTAGCCTCTGGCACCTGCGACCGCTTGCAGACACCGTCGCATCGATTCGACTATTTTTTTCCGTTACGGAACTAGGTATATTTTGCCGTATTCCTGTCGATTTTTGTACGCGATCGTTTCTGTCGGACGGGTCACGAGCTCTCGTACGGTCCTTCGATTCCGCTCGCGAATTTTCAATCGGGTTAAGATCCGGTGATCGGGACGGGGGTTTTAACGATTTCGACGTATCGTATAACGTTCTCTAACTACGCACAGATTACGCTTCGGGTCGTTATCTTGTTGAAAATAAGTCGATGACATTCCTAGTTCGCAGGCAGACGGCTTCAAATTATTTTTCAAAATTTCACAGCACTGCTTCTTATCCACGATAGATTCGATATAAAGTAAATTTCCAGTACCACCCCGTACGACCCCGTAACATTACAGGTTCTCCTCCGTGTTTTACTGTCGAACACGTATTTTTTTGAAATTCCGCGTTTGGTTTTCTCCAAACGGTTTGCCTACCGTCCGATCTTTCAAAGTATTCTCGATTTTGTACGAATAAATTTTGAACTTTTTTATAACTTTACTGAATACAGAGTTAATACGATGATATTTTTATATCTTTTTAATGAAACTATAAGTTACGATAAGCATTTATTATAAATATGCACTTTTTATTTAAAAAGAAATATTTAATTCCGTTAATACATAAATAAACGATTATAATTTACGAGCGTACGCTCAATTTTACGAGCGACCGTACGTGACCGAACACATTCTCATTTCAGGTACGTTCAACTATGATTTTAATTTCAAATATATTATTAAAAATACCAAATATAATATACATATATATTTTTACTCGGGTGTGTGTGTATATATGGATGTGTGTATACACACACACACATACATACAGAGAGACGCACGCACGCGCACACACACACACACACTTTTTAATGTAAATCATAAAATATAACACACTATTTAATAAAATATGTTAGTTTGTTAGTTTTTACAGCAAACACTTGTTTTTGATAACTACCTTTCACTTTCAGAAACATTCTCAGAAATTTCTGAAACATTTAGGACATCTTCTAATTCATTTAACGAAACATCCTGATTTGAATAATTGACAGTATTTATCAAAGTTTCTTCATTTCTACATGACAAAACAAAACTATATTTAAAACAAAACAACATAAATAAATAAATAAATAAATGAACTTATTATTTTATAAAATAACAGTAAATATTAAAAATGTACTAATAACTTTTAGAAAAAATTTGAAAAAGAAAATATACATAAAAAATGTATGATGTGTTATAAACATATACATATTAATATATATATATATATATATATATATATATATATATATATATATATATATATATATATATGCACACGTACATACATACTAAATATGTATAATATAAATTGTTTTCATAACTTAAAAATAAATAAAAACTATTCTGATAAATCAACCAAGCAGTCAACACTAATGGAGCAAAATCAATGTAAAGTAATTGAACAAAATATAAAAAGGTATACCTGAAAAGCAATTATTAAAAAGAAACTATGGTAGTTCAAATAACCATTAGTGATGAAAATAGAATTTAACTTCATACTGTTTATAATTAAAATAAAAAAAAAAAACAAAGCAAAAAACTATAAACTTTCATTTTGATTTAGTTTTTTAACCCATATACCATATAGTATATACATTGGGTGTTTTGATTAATTTTGAGACTTTTTTTAATCGAAAGATATATTTATTTTTAAAAAACGTGTCATTTTATTTCAATCGAAATAATTTCCAATACTCGCTGCAACTTTCTGCTACCTTTCTGGCAACGAACGAGTTCCACCGTAGAAAAACAACTTATTTTTTCGAAGCGATCTATTCACAGATTCGTTTTTCGATCTCGTCGAAGTTTTCAAAGCGCACACGTCGTATCGACCGGTATTCAGAAGGTGCGATGCCCGGAGAATACGCAGAACACGATAAGATCTCCCGTTCCGATCACGACGGTTTCTCTTTTACGGCCCTCGCGGCGTACGGTTCGGCGTAGCGACGTAAAAGAATTTTTCGACCGTCCTAGACGTTTCTCGTTTTCCGCATCGGAATCACCGCTTTCGAATCGTCTAAATCGATATTCGCACGTTTCGATCGATACGACCGATTCACTGCGAATTTCCGTAATATTCTAGTTCCACGGCCGTCTTCTTTCGATTAAAGAAAAAAAAACAATACGTGTCAAAAACAACGGTCAGCGCTCCCCGTAGTTTTCCGTAACAAAAAATCAATACTTCAACGCTCGCGACGCGATCGCTATCGAACACTTCTTAGAAACGATTCGACTTTCATCGAAACGATTCGATACGATTCGTAGCCGTGACCGTCCGTCGATCGATCTCTCGAAATTAACCGAAACATCCAATATATATATATATATATATATATACGTATAAAGGACCGGCGGTCAGCATCACTGTCCGTCGTGTAAGAGAAACGTATTCTATCTCCGGTCAGAGATACAGGGCGGAGAGGACTCTTTAGTCGAGGCGAAGGCGACCTTCCTAAAGGAACAAACCTCGAATAAATAGTCCGACCCGGTCGCCTGATCGGCACAGCGAACACGACCGAGTACTTTCGCTCGGCAGCGGGCAAATACAAGCGATATAACGACGATGAAAATATATATATATATAAATACGTACGCGTGCGTGTATGTTTAAACGCTAGCGAATTGTAATTTCTGACGATTATTTAGAAATGTTAAAAATCAAACGCTACTGCATAATTTCTTCAAGTTGAAATATATCTGAACCGACCATCGATGTAACATCGGAAACATACAAACCGATTTCGTAAACGTCTATGTACCGACGACAACTAAGATCTAATATTGTATTGGCAAAATGAACTCGTGTGTACCTGCTATAAAAACATAAAAAACAATACTTGATAGCTTACATGAATGATGCGTGACAAATACTTTCTTGCAAAGAACTCATATCAAGTCAACTGAATTAGAAATAAAGGAAATAGCGACAGGCAAACGATCCAGTTGACAATACGTTTAGCATTCCACTAATCGAAACAGTATTCACCTTTACGCACGTCAACTGTTGATCGTTCACGATTTCGTTTCTCTTGAAATATGAAAAACGTCAGTTTAGACGTGATACTTAGGTACTTTGTTTTTATTCACACGGCAATATTTGACTTGTACTATACACGTCCTTCTCGGCATCATATACTCTTTCTTACTGATTTCATTTCACTAAATATACAGTGGTGCCATTTAAGAACGTACGCTGCCGCACATTCTATCCATAAATATTTTATTTCAGATTTGTTATTTATGGGCTGCTCTAAACAGAAAATCAAATTATTATATTTAAAGACCCTGTGTAATTGTTATTGCCGATATCTAATATTTCCTGGCGGAAAAAATCATTTTTTATCTTTCGCATAAACGAACAATGATTCCGACATCGGAAGATATTCAAGAAGCGTTTAATAGATATTTATTCTTCACTTTCTCTATTTATAAACGACGGGCATTTCTACGACAGTGCATCATCAGAGCGCTATGTTATAAATTCTATGCGCATCGACTTGTAAATAAATAAAGTGAACGATAAATAATTATCGAACACCGTTTCAGTATCTTCTGCTGTCGGAGTGGTAATTCATTTGTGTGAAAATGAATATCCCGTTTTCCATACAATAAGTGGCACTTTTCTTTCGTCGATTATTTATAATACCATTTTTTACTTAGACAATAAAATGCTATCACGTTTGAAATTATTCGTCATCGAATTTAAATTATCGGATAATGAACGTGCGATCTTAGTTTTTTCAAATCATCATAATCTTGGATCATAAACAATAGATCGTGTAGATTTGTGAACGAGCATGAGCATGTATCGAACGCTAGGATGTGTACTGATTATTTATCACCGTGAATAAAAAACGGTTACACGAAAATAATAAATCAAATTTGAAATCGGACTACTGTTCAATGTATCATAAAATGGAGAAAAGAAAGAAATCGTGTTGTAAAAATAAATTAAAAATGAGGTATGATGAAAAGTCGACTGTAGAATTAGCAGGACGATTAAAGAAGATTCCAGGAAAAATCAGTTGAAAAATCGCCATTGATATTTTTTAAAACACGCGCCCATTAAAAATGACGCAAGTAATTCTAATATTAACAATATACTAAGAAAAAAATCTGTAAATAGATACGAAAACATATAAAGATAACTGATATAATAGAACGAATAAAATCAATGAAATAGGCATAGAGAGGATATATGAAGAAAAGACGATAGACGGACAAAAATTATTATGGAGTGACGAGCAAGAGACAAAAAAAGATTCAGGAAGAGACTTTATTCAAGATGAAGGAATAATATTGTAAAATATCGTTAAGATAATGGATGGACGACGTTTAACGGCGGATAGAAAACAATGAAAGAAACTTAGGAAGACATAATGGTACATTTAAGAGAACATAATGGTATTCGATGAGACTTAGCTAAGCCCTGGACCGATATAGACTTTTATGATTATGATGATGATATGTGTACATTAAATTTAGTTTTACAGGACTGTATGGAATCTGGAATTCATCTTAGATATACAATATAAATACTAATAATACAATAATATATACGAATGCAAAAAATAAGTTTATCGAATCAAAAATCATTTTATAACGTAATAATTTAATCGATTCGGTTTAAAGAAATTAATAAAGAATTGAGGTGCACTGATGGAAAAGAGAAATTATTGATTGGAAACCTAGATATATAAACAAGTCTAAGAAAAGATCCACGGATAGATGGAACAGAGATATAAGAAAATTTGTTGGAATGAACTGGAAGAGAAACGCGTTAATCTGTAAAAATGGTAAGTTTTAGGAGAGGCTTTCACCCGTCAATGGACAGCATGAGACTAATAATGATGATGTTGTAAACTTGTAGGAGAAATCTTCAACGGGAACTAAAGAAGCTGATAATAGTGATATGGGTACATATTTTGTATATAAATATAGATATAAAAATATATATATATATAGCAATACATGTATATATCTCTATAGATTATATATATATATATATATATATATATATATATATTTATATGTAGAGTACATTTCTGGTATAAAATCAATTTTCCAAAAGTGCAACATACACTTTCTTTCAGTTATTAAAATATGCCGTTCTAAAATAAAACGCTGTTTTGTCATTAGAATGGTTAAAATATTTGAACGTAAAAATAACCTGTGCGCGCGCACGCGAAACTGATTGGTTCTTAAAAGGACGCCATCTAGATCGTTTTTGCGTGTGATGCGTGCGGTGTAAGAATTTTGCCTTGTATTGTGAATTTTTAAAAATTCGGATGGAATACGTATTTATTCGCTTGGCTTAATGAAAATGTGTAAAAGTGAATCGTGTAATAAATGATAAGGTAAGTTTATGACATCGATCTATCTGCCTTCGCGTGTATATGAATTGGCGCTCAGTATTAGTTCTCGCCTCCCAGCGTTAAACAAGTCGGGGGGGATGGACGGATGGCGTAAACAGTACGCACTCTGACGTATTATTGCTATTGAAATGGAATTTGTCAAAGTGAACCCCTTCGAGACGTTCGTAATGAAATCATTGTGTAGTGTTGTTGAGATGAACCGGTGGTGAGAAATGAGATCGGGCGACCGTGTCAATGTGAGCCTCGAACGGATGGGCTGGTTTGTTTGCTTCTTCTCTTGCCTCAGTTGCTGTCGGCTTCGGTCTTTTTTTACCTACTGTGCCACTACCAACTCTATAAAATTATGACTTGTGACTGCATATATATATAAATATAAATGGTGTGTGCGTTTGTGTATACATATATATATATATATATATATATATATATATATATATATATATATATATATATATATATATATATATATATTATATGTATAATATGTGTACATACATACACACACACACACATATATGTGGATTTGAGTGTGTGTGTATACATGTGTGGCCGTAGATATATGTATGTATATGTATATAAACATTACAAGGTCAATGTATTTTGTTTCGTCTTTGCTTATTTGTCAATTAGTGGTATTGTTATTTATTGTACGCTTTTGACAGGTATAACTTTAATTTTATTTTCATTTTTACAATCGCATTTTTTTATTATAAATAATATGCCATCACACAGGATTCATATCTCGTATTTAAAAGTTTGTTATATTATAAAGTTAACCTGCAACTTTCTAACTTTGTGCATATTTGTAATATTCGACCTTGCTTATGATTTCTTAACTAATTTAATAAGTACAGTAAATGTTTATGTCCATTTGATACATCTATTAACATGAAAATATTTGAATATGTGTGTGTGTGTACGCATGTGTGTATAAATGCATATGTTTTTGGAGTAAATCAAGTTTTATTGTATTTTATAAAGTTTATGTTAAAATAATTCGTTTATTTTTATTAGATCATTGTTTAGAAAATTTGAGTGTATATATAACAAACATTATATATATATATATATATATATATATATATATATATATATATATATATATTGTTACAATAAATTATGGTATGTACAAGAAATTGTGGTTTTTACCTTAATGTTTTAATAATTTTTATAAACAATTGTGTACGCCTACATACGCACATGTATATACATATATAACATCTGTATGCACACATTTATAAGTAGAACATTTTAGGAGAGGCCTTTTTCCAACAATGGATAGATAGACTGGTGATGTGTGTGTGTGTGTGTGTGTATATATATATATATATATATATATATATGTATGTATGTATGTATGTATGTATGTATGTATGTATGTATGTATGTATGTATGTATGTATGTATGTATATAGTGACGAGCAAAATTAAATATATAATCTAAGAGTTTTCTTTAATATTGAAATATTTTATTATTAAGAACCAAATTAAATATTATTATTTCATATTCTTATTGTTAATATATTAAGTAACTTATTTACAGAAAATAAAAGGAAATCATTGTAAAAATAAAAAATATAACGCAAGAAACATTCTGATCTTATTTATCCACTTTTTTACGTTTTCACTATAGATTTTTTTTTTAATTCGAAAAAATTAATACTTCGTTCGTTCAAGGTATAGATTCAACTAAATTAAGGATATTTTCATGAATGATATTGTACTATTCCGTCTGTAATTCTACTCCACAATTCATTTAGATTTTTAGGTGGTTTTTCGTACGGGCACAGCTGCCATTTTACAATAGCTCATAAATTTTCAATCGGATTTAAATCCCGGCTCTGCAGAGGTCATTTTGTACGCTGAAATCGTTGCTCCTGGAGTCAGCTTGTCGCTATTTTTGCAGCGTATTTGCGGGTTGCCATCATATTGGAAAATTATTTTATCGATAGGCTAAGCACATTTGTCAACAAAGTCCAGCAACTAGGTCTGCAAAATATCAAGACAATCGTCTTTTTTCATCATCCCATTAACTAACACCAATAGATCTACATGCATTCACGTAAACGCCTCTCTCCTACACTCATCATTTTACTTCCTTCTCCATGTTTTCTTGTTTGTCGTTTTGTTTTTACTCGGTGTCTCCGAATGCTTTTTTCACGTAGACGATGCCGCTAATATGCTTTTTCATCGAATTGAAAAATATGTAATTTTGTCTCATCAGACCAAATAACTCGTTTCCAGTCATCGAGGGTCCGATTTTTATGTTTCTTGTGAAATTCCAATAGAGCTTTTCTATTTTCGTCCGATACGGCTGACTTTTATTTTATTGCGGACATTGAACCGATCTTCCTCATTATCCGTTTTGTGATCCATTCGCTAACGTTTTTATTTCGAACGTCGGCATCTTGGTTCGGGTGTTTTGGCCTTTTTATTTGTCATCAATCGCTCCGTTGAACGGGCGGGCATTGCCGCCTGATAAAAGTTTTGGACAGCCTCCTGCATTTATTTTCAATGATAAATTATTTTGCTTACCGAAAGAACAGTTTCTATGACACACATTTTAAATCTCAGCAATTATTCTTGGATACTAAGAAACAATGTTGTTTTCAAAATCAACTGAAGTTTTCTTCATTGTTCTTTTTTCAAAAAAATGTTGATTTAAAAACACTTCGAATGCACTGATTAGCTTTTATCGTATATGATTATTGACGACAAACGTGGTGACCTTTGTAAAGTATCGAAAATGGGTAATTCCTTAAATAAAACAGAAATTGAAAACGTGCAAAAGTGGATAAATGAAGATCGGAATTTTTTTTGTAAATTAGTTACTCGACATATTGACGATAGGAATATGAAATAATAATATTTAATTCGGTTGTTAATAATAACAATCTTTTAATATCAATGAAACATTTTAAATAACGTGTCTAATTTTACTCGCCACTGTATACGTATATACATATATACATACATACATACATACACACATACACGTTCATACTTATGTGTAGTGCTTAAACGAATATTTAAAGTTTTGTTCTCGAGTCGAGATATTAGTTGAAATCGGTTAATATATTTTCTCTGTGCAGTTATTAAGCAACTGAACAATACTGTGAATTTTCCAAACAATGAGTTCAGCTCTGAAACCAGCCATAGGTTCATCCGGAGGTGGACAAACCGCTACCGGCGGTGGTGCACCCGTAACCGGAACGAATAAAGGATTAGCGCAACCTATGCAACACGGTGTTCCCTCTTCTGGACACGCCGCCTCGGCGGCACACATGCAACAGCAAGTCTACGCTGCCGCCCAAGCGGCTCACACTTCGACGATGCAAAACATCATGTCGGCACATCAACAGCACGGCCATCCCGGTATGCGACTCATGAGATCACACGCACGCTCGCTCGCACGAGTCGGTGTGACTTCTTTCAGACGCTCGGTCTGATTTCTTCTTTCACGTTCGTTTATGTTTGCGTCCCGTAGCTCTCGGAGCGAACATGTCGATGGCGCACCAACATCAACAGGCGATGACCGCACACCAGCAGAGTTTGCAAAGCATGCAGCAGGGCTTGAGTAATATGAGTAGTTTACATTACAGCAAACAGATGAACCACAACTCGAATATGGGTACGTAGTACGATTTTCTTACGTAGAGAGCTAATCTAATCCCGACGGCTGAAAAGAGCGTCGCTCTGTCGTCGTCGCATTACAATAATAATAATAATAATAATCGTTCGTGAGATACCGTTATTCGCGTACGCGCACGTTCGGTAACGGCCGTACCGTTATCGGATCTCGCCCGCGATCGAAAGATAACGAAATCCGACGCGATGATTTATCGTTAGGTAATATTTCTGCGGTGAACATGTCGCCGGTAAACATGGTGCAGGAGCGGACGCTGAACGTTTCGCAACAGCAGATGCACATGACTCATACGCAGACAGCTACCGGACAGTCGGCGGTAGCGCAGGCACAGCCTCCGGCGGTCGTCGCGAATCCGACTTCCGGTTCGACGTCGTCGCAAAACCAACCGCAGCAGTCGAACTCGACACAGCAGGGTTCGATTTCTTCGCAGAATTCGAACCAGAGCTCTCAGAGTCAAACGCAACAGTCCGCGTCGGTCGTTACGGCGAATCGCGTCGAAAAAAACGATCAGACGTCTCTGACGGCCGCCGTCGCTCCCACGGTCGGAACCGTGGCGCCTGCTCAGCCGAAAGCGCAGGCGAACGGTACGATCGAGTCGACGGCGACGTCCGACGCGGGGTCAGCGGCGGTCGCGGAAGCGTCCGGCGCCGACGCTCGCGACGCGGAATGTAAAATCGAACGTTCATCCGGAGCGAACGTACAAGAGAACAAACAATCGCAGACGAGTAAGGTTTCTTCCGTAGGATATCCGAACGAGACGGATTCTTAGGGATTTATCGAACGACTTCTCTTCAGGTGTTTCCGAGTCCGGAAGTACGTCGCGCGCGCCGAACGTGTCCGAGACCAGGTCCTCGGATTCGACGGTCGACGCTCAACAATCGACTCCTAAATCTGTCGACGTGCCGCTCGTCGCCGCGACGCCCAACATAGTACAAAACGTAGAACCGACCTCCTCCGCGAACGAATCGGCGAGTCAACAAGTACAAAATTCCGTCGCCGTGTCGACGAACCAGCCTTCGAGCGCGCCGCAATCTCAAGTCGCGTCCGTAAGTCCGAATGCCGTTCACGATAACGTACGAAAAACTCCGCCGAAATCGGCATCGGTGATGAAGCTCGCGACCACTCCGAGAACGACCAACAAGAGAAAAAGAGAGTCGGTGAGCAAATCTCCCAAGTCCGATAAAAGCGAAAGCCCTGCGAAAGTCGTGAAGACGGATCCTTCGGCCAGGATCGTCAAGATGACACCTTCGTCGGCGAAAAATCAGTTTTCAGATCAGGAAGACGGCGACAAGAAAGGAACCAAACGAGTTCGTGTCAGAACTCAGCCATACCAGAGCCCTTTACCTGAACTAGCGCTGATTACGAAATTGAGCGTGAATCAAACTAAGCAATCGCCTGCTTCGGACGAAAGGCTCATAGCTTTTTACAAGTGAGTGATCTTTTTCAATAGCGACATCGATCGGACGGTTTGAATAAAAACGGTAGATTTTTTCAATGAGTTACTCTGCTCGTTTACTCTGTTTCGTTTCATTTTATTCTGAACACATTTCGAAATCTCCTTTTCTTCGATACCGAACGATTTGAAGTTTTCAAAGAGCAGCACATAAACTTTGTTTAGACACACACATGTGTGTGTGTATTTACATATATATATATACACACATACATATATACATGCATACATACAATATATACATACACAGTTCAATTGCAAAACTAATGTCAATGCTTACGCTACTCTGAACATGTGAACAATTTTACTTTCAAACAATCACGATTGCAGGCTTCCTCTTTCTTGTACGCGTACCCCCCCCCCAACTATACAGCACTCACGTTATACTCCTAACATTGATGATCACTTTAAAATAATAACAATTGTGCTATTCATAAGTTCTGTTTATTTGTTTACGATAATGATGTTAGTATAGTGTTGACCTTGAACGTTAGCATTTGAAATATAGAAATGATTACCAACGATGAACGTAATGAATCATTAAAGGTTAAACAAATACACGTTTAAAAAAAGGTTAAACAACGTTAAAGATTTAACAGAAGTTAATGTGAATACGGTTATAAAAAACGCAAAGAAGGATAAAAGAAAAGTTGAAAATAAAAACACAATTCACACGATTGCGAGTATCGAGCGTACGCGCGCGCGCGCTCGCTCGCTCACGTATTACATCTGTATTTTTTTAGAAACGAATTCATCGCCGTTCGGAACGCAGAAGGAAGTTTCTATATATGTCAGGCGGTTCAGAACGTGTACAAATCTTCCTCGCGGATTCGCATTCGTTGGTTGTCGAATCACGATAAAAGTACGGACGTCTATTCGCCAGACTTCTACGACTACACAGGTTCGTCAGTCGGTAACGTGTTTTTTATAAGCGTCGAACGTTAACGCGCATCGAACGATAACCGTTTCAGATTTCGATTGTATCTTAACGAATTTAAATCTCGAGCGCATCGACAAGGGCAAGTACCGATTACCTAAAAACGAACTCGACAGAACGGAAAATATTTTAAAACGCGCTATCGACGTAGAGAAGGGCGTATCGACCGGGCTGTCTCTGACCGAAGAACATCCGGACGGGCGTAAGTGCGACGCGTTCGATAAGATCGCGAACGTTTCTTCGTCCGCGTGTCCGCACGTTCTCATCGCACGTCTGTTGGTTCTTTCAGTCGACCTGTCTCTGTTCCGCGACGAAAGCCAGCTGAAAAAACGTCGCGCCTCCAAATCGAAATCGTCGAGCGGTAATCGTAAACGCAAATCGTCTCATACGGCCAACAGCGGGGAGGATAGCAAATCTCAGTCGGATTCCGGCGGTGCCGCGCCGCTCTCGAAAAAAAACAAATCTTCTAAACGACGTCCGAGCAGGAGTTCTCGTTCGAAAAAAGTAACGCCCGTCAAAAGTAAACCCGCGACGCCCGTCGTCAAGAAAGCCATCAAAACCGTAACGTCGTCGGCCGTGAAAAAGGAACTCGCGAAAGTTCCGACCGCGTCCAAAAGAAGTCCGACGGGAAACGTACAGCCTCCTCCGTCGGCGAAGAAGAACAATTCAGGTATATCGTAAGTTTAAAAACGGACTCGAGCGCGTGCTTCCGGCGCTTCTCGACTCACAGATCTCGGACGTTTTTCAGTCGCCGTCGCGAGAGCCGAACGCGCTGCGAAACGTAGCGGCGAATCGTCCGAGCCGACGATCCGAACGGGGCCCGTCGTCGACACGAAAAAAGCGCGAGTGCTGGCCAAGGTCGTTCGTAAGCCGGCGAGCGACGGCGCAGCGTCCGCTCCGAAGGCGGGCGTGAAACCGACTCCGGCGTCCGCGAAGAATCCGAAATCCGCACGACCGTCGAGCCGAGGGACACGATCGAGCGGAACGCCCGTCGTCGCGGTATCTTCGGCCTCTACGTCGAGCAGACGCCAGGCCGGGTCGATTAAAAAGTCCATTCGAAAATAAAACGTTCGCGGTTTCGAATCCGATCGGCGTAGCGGTGTCGTAAAAAAAGAAGGCGATCGTGCACCGGCGACACGCTTTATTTACGGGGACGCGATCCGTCGGACCGAACGACGCCGACGGCACACGCGGTTCTGATCGTTCGATTCGGAAACGGGCCTGATCTTTGCGCCCGTCCGTTCGGACGTTTTCAAAAACGTCACGCGTTCTTCTGCGAAACGTACGGCGACGTGCGTTCGAGCACACGTATATCTATCCGCGTACGTTCGTGTTTTATGTAAATGTTTTAGAAATCGAAAAACGCATGTAAATAAAGCTAGAAGCACTAAAAAAACAAAAACGAACAAAAAAAACTAAATCCTCGGACGTTTTTTCGTACGGCGCTCGACGCGAGGAGCGACGGTAAAAAGAAGGCCGCGTTCGAACTCTGTCCGCATCGTTTTTATATTCCGCGAGCGGATCTCAACGAGAAGCATCCGCTCCGAATGCCACGAAATCCGAACTTCGAAGCCGGCGGCCGAGGCGTCGTCGTCCTCGGAAGCGAAACACGGCGTCGGTACGATCGGCCGTGACGCCCGGAGAGACTTCGGCGAGGTGAGCCCGCACACGATCCGATACTCCGGTGCACGTTTCGTATTTCTTTTCCTTTTTTTTGCTCCTTTTTTTGAAAAAAAAAAAATCGATCGATGCATCTTCGAAAGCGTGCACGTTTTCAGAATATAAATATATAGATATTTTTTATTTTTAGTTTTTAAATACGAGAATCATGTTACGTCTGTCAGGCGACTTGATTTTTTCAAGGTATAGATTTAATTAACAGATTTTCAAATTATTTTAAGTCTAGTTTGTGTGTAGATGTTTTTTAAATAATCATCATAAGTATTTTATTATATTTTTCTCGTTTAATTTTGAAACTTGTAGCTCGATAGCGTTTTTTTCGCTATATATATATATATATATATATATATATATATATATATAAACATCTTTTAAACGATATCGATGGTCGTATCGATCGACGAGGTTCGAGATCCATACGAGTAAGATAATCGGTGGCGGCGGACGAGAATCTCCGAGCACCGTGAAACGGAACGAGCCGAGTCCGTCGCTCGTTTTCGGCCGTTTGGATAAAATCCGATCGTATCGGACGCCGGACTGATTACGTATCCGGTGCTCCCGTCGCCGGAAACGAAATCAGTCTCTTCGTTCGTAAAATACCAAAAAAAAAACACACGTTCTCATTCTACGAACGTTGACGCGCGGTCCACGTAACGACAAACGCTTCTCGAATCTCGTTCGTATCCGATCTTGTCTAATCCTCGTGTGCAGAAAATAAATCGACGGCTTTTACGAAAAAGTATTTATTAGTTATATTAGAAAAAAAACACACACACACACACATATGAACATATTCGAAATATTTTTCATATATAAAACGAACATCTTAGATCGTAACGAAATAAGAAATATAAAAATAATAATAATAAAAAACACAAAAAAAAAACGTCAGTCGGCGACGTAAAAATATAAAAAAGGGATTAGATATGATGGAAAGTTGTACGTCATCGGTGCAATGTTTGCAGAGTTGCAAATGAGTCGAATGATAAGGTTATTAAAATAATAATAATAAGAAGAATAATATTAATAATAAAAATAATAAAAAATCAATAAAAATAAGAAAAAAAAACACACACAAAAGTTAATAAGAATACACAATGTATATAAAATATGATGACTCTATATTATTATATATAATATTTAGATGTTAAGAGGCATTTGTATGTAATGGAACTGTAACACGTGCGGCGCGTCGTTGTCGCGCCGCAATGTTTTTGGTCTTGTCTCATCTGTAGTATTGTCAGTACATTGATCGATTGTGGGAGTGCCATGCCGATGTTTTCTTAAATAAAACCATTTGAAAAGTAACGAGTTTTGTTTATCGTTCGATCCGCGTGTACCACCGTTTCCTGTTGTGTTTTTCAGGTTTTAGCGCGCGGATAAGTCGCGTGACCGGACCGCGCTCTGTAAAGCTTTCCGAAGATGCGCACGGGCTCTTTTGCGACCCGTCGAGTTAAACAGCAATACGGCCGTGCGTGCGCCGGACGCGATACAGGAACGAACGAAAACGGACGTGTCGTGAAATACATCAACGGGAATGATAGAAATGATAGATAGTTGACAGTTTTCAATTGTTTTTATTACAGATGAATAAATATAGTAAAGAATATCATTATTATTATTATTATTTTTCAATACGTATAAAACAAATATACATTCTCTACGGTGGTGTTTTGATATACAGTACAGCGGTGGAATGTGGATGTACAATGTCCGAGCTCGTTGATTTCAAGACGACGACGCTTCGACGACGTCGTCATCGTCGTCCGTACGTGTGTCTGGACGAAATTCGATTGTGAACGCCGTCCGTGCCTTTACAAACCGTTTCAGGTTCATCGAAGAGCAGACGAATGTTTCGAACGCGCGATCGTGAGAGAGCGGCGCACCGGCCGGGGCCGTCTGTCGCGTCCCCAGAGACGACGACGTCGCACGAAGCTCGGCGCGCAAACGACGAGCGCGCCGTCGATTCCGTTACGAACCGGGTCGACGGTCGTCGGTCGTGACGTGCTTATAGATTCGTTCGTTCGTGTTCTTCGTTCATCTAGGCCTGTACGATACGGTATAGACGTGTGTATGTGTGCGTGTTGTTATTCTATTCATGTCGTATTAATTAAAAGCGGAAGAGAAGAAAGACCGAGACGACGACGATCGGTCGTTCGCTTCTACGGCACTAGCATGTCTTTGGCGTGCACGGGCGTCGTGTCCTCCGGACTCGGACTGTCGTCGCGTCGCGACCGAACTCTCACGACGGCTCTGTGGCCGCCGGTCACGTTGCCCTCCGAAGCGCCGTACTCGTTCCTCAGATGACTTCCGGTCGCCAGACGCAGCTTCTCGGACGGTTCGTACGAACCGAGACCGCTGTCCGAGTTCACGGCGAACAATATGCCCAGATTCAGTTGCGGAATGTCGTAGAATATCGTCAACGTGAACATCATGAACGTGAGACCGACCAGAAGATATACTAGAACGAAAACAGAAGATGCATTATCGTCGGACACGTCTCGTTCTTTCTCGATGAAAGCCACCCCTGCTCCGACACAAATAATTAAAATTAAACCGCCGATATAACTTGAAACTAAATCAAATAAAAACAAATGTTACTTGTATAAAATACATATGTAAATTCTAAACTCATGGCACTAATCTGCCAAAGTGATATTAATATTATTTAAAAAAAAAAAATTTAAATATTCGGTCCTTTCGTACTAAAATATTTTATTTTATTAAGGATAGAAACCAATCTGGCTCACACCGGTTTGAACTCGAATCATGTAAAGATTTAACGGTCGAACAGACCAAACATTTAAACTACTCCACCCCTAAAAATTAATCTTTAATTCAACATTGGAGGTCACAAACTTTGTTATCGATAAGAACTCTCTGAAAAAAAATTACGCTGTTATCCCTAAGGTAACTTAATCTTTTAATCACTAATAATGGATCAATTATTCATAAATTAATGTCATTATTAAATAAAGTCAACTAAATTTAGTTATCACCCCAATAACATATTATTATTCATAAAAATATTTTTTAACCT